>SCLD01099563.1:0-10691 GCA_004367895.1 Oikopleura longicauda | reverse complement strand
TCTTGAACTCGCTGGCAACGCTGCACGTGACAACAAGAAGACTAGAATTATTCCAAGACATCTTCAACTCGCCATCAAAAATGACGAAGAATTGAACAAGCTTCTTGGTGGTGTTACCATTGCTCAAGGTGGTGTCCTTCCAAACATCCAAGCTGTACTTCTTCCAAAGAAGACCCAGAAATAAATTCGTAGATGTTTTATAATCGGCCCTTTTCAGGGCCACCAATAATAATTTTTTCGTCAATAATTTTCAATTCGAGTACCAGATAAATTGAATTCAAAATTAAAAACAATTTGAGAAAATTCTCTAGAATAAAAATTTTCTATGATGCCGACCAAAAACTTTTCATGACAAGGCAAAACGTGGTGCCACGTCATTAAATTTAATTTAATTTATTTGTGCTCACTAAATGAGACTTGAATAGGCGGGAGACTCTCGCAAAGCGTATCCCCAGAATGGTTTGTTACAGAAATGTGGCAGTGAGGAATTTATACAGAATTTATACAGTGAAGGGATCGTGACTGTCTAATCTATCGTGTCAATTTGATTTTCATTTGTCGTGACACTTTTCTAGATTCAGACAGAAGTTCTATTATTCTATGCCTAGTCCTATATAAGTGTGGGTAAAAGATAATTCACGATCCCTAGTTTAAGAATTGATTTTGATTGGTTGATCGCAGATGATCACCTCATGCTTATGAATCATCCGGTACTTCTCTTTCGTCTTCTCGTTGGCATTTCATTATGTTGAATTTTTCGGATTTCAGAGATTTAGCGTCAGATTCTCATTGCGAAGGCAGGTGTTTGATCGTGATTTTCATTTTCAGATATATTCAGTACCTTTTTATTCCTTTTATAAATCCCCAACTGGTTTAAATTGATCATTTAAAAAAAAAAACTCAGATTAATAACTGAGAAAAAAAGTTTAAAATATCACAAAAATAAATCAGTTGAGAGATATACAAATTGATTAAACACCCCACAAGCAGAAATGTCCGTAAAAAAGAGTATGACTTCCGGTTCTGCCCTTGGAATGCTATTTGGAGAGTCCCTCGATGAGCTGATTTGTCCAGCAACCGTCTCTTTTTCGGTTACTTTTATCTCAGTGGTCATTATGATCTCAATATTGGATGCGACCATTAAAGCTTTCAAGTCATTCGGTGGAGTTATTAATCAGATATTAGAGACTTATCAGGAGGTCGTCGAGAAATATCGAAAGGTTCAGGAAGCACTTTCACGTGGCCAAATGGTCGATGTCTCGGTGTCAACCGAAGATCTGTCACCCCCTCGTGTTCAGCAACTTGGTGATAAAGTTATCTTTCCCCGAACTAGCGTATAATCAATTGAACTTTTGATCAGAAAACTTCCAATCCTCACTGGAAATCCGATGCTGCCTATGAAAACCCATATTAACCGAACTTTTGATTAGAAAACTTCCCAATCAATTATTTGGAAATTCGGTGTTGCCTATGCCAAGTTAAAATCCTGACGGAAAATTACCTCAATAAATGATAATTTATAAAATTAAATTTTTTGATTGAGATCGAAAGTCATCCACTTAGTTTAGAAAATAAAAATAGGAATTTCTGATAGGTTTTTGATCTCAATCTTGTGTTGTCTTTATTTCGCATGCAAATCATGGAAAGTTTTCTATAATCGCAATTATAATTTCGCAATTAATTTTTGTTTTTGGCAGCTTTTAGATTTTCGTGGTCATTGTTTAGAGAGCATTTTATCTGGGAGGTCTTTTTTAGAATAGTTTTTGGGCTTTCTTTTAGTGGTGCAGAATTTTTACAAAACATTTTATGACTTAGTTTAACTTTCATATTTTTTCAGAGAGTTAAATTGTGGTCATGTCTACCCCCTATCGAGATGGTGTATGTGAGAAAGGGCTGGGCGGACAGTTTTTGTTCCGTCGGTGTCAGGTTGGGTGTCAGTTATCCCGTGACGGAATAAGCGAGGGACGAAAGTTCGTGGTGTCTTTTCATCTAGAACATAGTCTAACTCAATATCTATCTGTAAGTATCAACGTATGCCTAATTATTTTTCTAATTTCGCTTTTAGCCTCGAGCTTTGCGAAATTATCGCACTTATCTTTCCTCTGAAATCGAAAATCTCGATGAGGCTAAGATCAGCAGCTTTGTGGACCGGATTTGCGTTCTTTGCCCACGCAATCGCAATCTCATCATCTTATATGGTGCCGATGGAACTTCTGACGTTGCGAAGTTTTGTTTCAAGTCACCTCTTAATTCAGATTTCACATTGTTCCTTGGTAAGTGGTTTATAAATTATTTTCATTACAAGTAGATTTAATGTGAAAATAATAACATTAACATTTATAGATCCCACCAACCAGTTTGCCCTCATCATTTCCCGTGTGAGAGTTACTCCTGGGATTATTTATGACCAGGATACGAATATAACCGTATATCTTGATCGTGTAATCGATATCACACGTCATCCTTTGTTTGGAACTCGTGGAAATGTTGAAGGTGCCGATCGATTCAGGCCTCGCAGTGTTCCGCAACGAAATTTAAATCAAGAATTGCCTTCTGATTTGGGTTTGGAGCCTGATTCAATGATGTCTGAGGTGGCTCGATTGAATATCGAGGATCAGAATGCCAATGATCAGTCTCAACCACTTTATCGCCAGGTTCTTACTATTCATTTTTTGGATTTTGTTTCCATGATTTTCATCAATATCATATTAATTATATTTTTGGATTTTGTTTCCGTTAATTTATAATATTTATTTAGTCCGAACGCTCACCTGCCCTTGATCGTACTTTGCGTAGGCGTACCGCTGATTGCTGTTCCACCTGTCCCGATTCTTCTACCGTGCTTCAGGAGTCCGAAGTTGAGCCTAACGAGCAGTGTCCTGATACTGACAGTTCTGATAAATACTGCACTACCAAGTTGGAAAATTAGAAAGCAAGATTTGTCCTTAGATGGGATAATTTTTCACTCTAAAATATTTAGTTAGCTTAGGTTTATTCTCATTTACACCAGTGCTATTAGGATTTTTTCATAGTTTCATAATTTGACTCCTTAGTTATTACTTCATATCATATTGATTATTTAGATATGTCGGAAGGTGTGCCCGAAACATTAAGTTCTAGTCTAAATACTAGTGGTGACAGTATTAACAGTTACCGTGCTTCAGTGATGAATTCTGAAGTACAGGGTGGTGCCACTAGTTTGACCATTGAAGAATTTGATGACCGGTGTTCGAAGATCATACGACATCTTCGTGTTCAAGAAAAGACTAGTCTGGATTCTCTTCGAACTGTAAATGAGACTGTCTGTGCCGCCTACAATGAGCAGTTGCGCCGTAATTCTACAAACGAAAAATTCACCGGTGCCTTGAAATCGTAAGTTTTCAATCCCGTTTTTCATTTGACTCAGATCCTAATTCTTAATATTTTGTAGATTGGTTCAAACTTTCAAGACCGAGTATACTGCTCAGCGAGATGATTATGCAATGGGTCTCTATGGAGTTGGGCCTGGTCAATGTTCCGATTTCCCCGATATGGCCAGACCTCGTGTTGCTGAGTGTTTTTTAAATGCAATTGGTGCTGTAAGTTGACATTTTTTGGAGTCTATGAATCGACTTTGAGTCATAGCTCGGGGCTTGAAATTTAGAATTTAAAATTAATGATTCAGAATTCATGTACTTTTCTGGATCAGACTAAGGATTATCAGATTCAATTGGCTGTCTTGTCTAGAATGATTTCTGAGTCTAGTTTTGAGCTTAGTGATTCAACTAAGTGGCGACAGTCCCGATTTACAGTCGAGAATGGTGAACATTGGCGAGGTTCCAAGCAGCCGTCACGTGTTTGTTCACATTTGAAACGGTATATTTTCTTTTGATAGGTCATATTGGTATCATTTTTCATCTTTAAAGTGTCTATAACCTGATAGTTGGTATCATTTTTCATCATTTTTTAGATCTACAAAGTTGCAACTCGATCCTTTGTATAAGGCTTTGCATCCTAAAAAGTATTTTTCAAATTCTGATGATCGAAATTCTCCATTGGCCTCTGCCCAGGTTCTCAAGGATTCTCATGATTCAATTGGATTGATTCTGTCCAATCTGGAACAGTTGATGGATACTGGTTCTTCCCCTTGGATTCTGAGTGGACTCTTCAAGAAGGGAATGACGATCAGCATTCCGAACCTTAGAGGTTCCTTGATAAGCTATTTCAAGGCTGCATCGGCTGCTAATGAATGGACCAATGTTTCACATGATCTGGCCATACTTTTGATGAATGCTATGAAGCAGTCTGACAATACTAAATTGGTCGTAAACGGTAATTTTCTGTCTATTTCTAAGTGGTCAATCATATTTACTTTATTATATTTAGAATCTATGAATCTGTTGTCCTCAGTTGCCTCCACCCAGAAAATTGCTTATCGATTGGTTCGTGAGAAGTCGACACACGATGGCGCTAAATCGAGTTTCGAAGAATCAACTTGGAAATCATTTCTGGCGGATACCAATTATGGATCCCTGGTGGTCGACATCGAAAATGCTTATAATAAGTATTTGAGCAAGGTAATGGAGAACTGTCCTGGATATGAGATTATCTCTCAGGCTAAAATCCGACCAGATCTCGGACATACCAAGTTTATTAGTTCGACTCTTAATGGTGAGTGTATTTTTATAGCTTGGTTTCTACTTCAGTTTTGATATTTATATTTATTGTTCAGAATCAAGTTGGGGTCAAGATGGGTTGTGTCCTGTGAACTCATCCGAATACAATAAGGTCTTGAACCATGAGCGATCTCAGTTCTACTTGCATTCAAACATTGTGCCGGAAAGTTTCAAAGAAGATGCTGGTTCATTTCAAAAAATTTCGGTACGTATTGGTCTATTAGAAAAGACAAAAATGACCGGAAAATAAAAAATGAAAGTTTTGAAATTTCTCGAAAGGAAATGAGGGTTTCGAATCTCTCGAAATACTATCTTTAGCTACCAGTTGGTACATTTTTATTCACTCATAATGGTCGTCCCAAGCGCGGATCTGGTTCGAAGAAACGTAATAGAGCCGAGGATGTTGAAGATGATCAGCCATCAGGTATTTATTAATTTATTATTAGTCATATCACGAGTATACTTTCCTTGTGCTGAATATCGAATTTTTAGGAAAGAAGTCTGTCCGTGCACGACCCGAAACTCGTCCCTTGCCCCGAATTGAAGAAGAGGAGTCTAAGCCCCGACCCCCGAAGACTAAGACCAGTAAAAAGGTTAAGTCTAAGGGTAAGAAGCTCAATCTTGACGAGACTATAGATGGGGAGTCCGTTTACGAGTTCGAGATCAATGATGAGCCCAATACGATCGAATTAGGTATATTCTGAACTTAGATATGATCAAATTAATATGAATTCTTGTTTTCTTTTCAGAAGCCATTGAAATGGTTCAATATGTGATGAATCTCTCCAAAAGCAAGCCGGATGAGTCTGATTCAAGTTCAACCCTTGCTGTGAAAGATGAAGAAAAGCCCACCACCACAAAGATGGAAGGAGTTGAAGATTCAGAGCCAATTTCCGGTAATTTGTCTTATGTGTTAACATAAATGACATTTCAATTTTAAAAATGCTTACCTATTCTTCTAGATGTTTCTCAAGAAACCTGATGAAACCGAAAGCCAGGCCGAAGATGAATTGCTCAATAGTGAGACAGGACCAGAAGTTCCTCCGATAGATAAGACTGAATAAATAGAAAAATAACTTTTCCAAAACTCGCGTTTTTCAAAGCTGTCCCTATATAGACATGGGAAACAATTTTAAGTAATAAAATTTTAATTCTTATTTATCTGGACTTCTTTATTGACAGAGTTGATAGACAAAGTTATGCAATCAAAGTCATTATTTGAGTTGGTTTCCTTCCTGGTTCGTTCGCGTCATAAGTTGCCTCAGTTGTTGCACTGGACAGTTCTACTACAGGGCAGGGCGTCTTCTTTGTTTGAGCTTATTCAAATTCCAACTTCTGAGAGACTAGCAGTCATTCGAGAGGGCCTTGGTGTATTGTATGACGAATTCTGTGGTGCTCAATGCGCACTTTTGAGAAGCTATCTGACTCATGCCATATCAGTCATAAATCATAATTTTCTAGTACGGCTCTAGATCATTCATAATTATTATCTGTTAATAGATCATTTGGTTATAATAAATTCATAATACAAAATTTCCTGGTTTATTTGACATCATTTCTCATCAAATTACTTTTATTGGTATCATTTTTCATCATTTTTCTTGAGTTGGTATCATTTTTCATCATTTTGCATTTTTGGTATCATTTTTCATCATTTTTGTTTCATTGATTGACTTGGATTCCAAGTCTTTCTCTCATGTTAACGTTATTAGATATTTCATGCATAAATGCTTCAGAATATTCGAGTTCTACCATAATATCTGAATGGAGTAGTTCGTCACGTGAGATCCTTATGATGTTCATGCTGTCATTTCTCAGTACTAAAATCGTTTCTTGAAGCGCTTCTAGATACTTGTCTATTGGTTCATCAGTTGGTTCCCTCACCCGACATTCCAGGCCACAGTTTCTACATGTTCCACTCCTTGATGTATTATGTTGAAATCTTTCTTTCATTAGTTTTGAGATGAGATTCACGAATTTTTTATGACCGATAAATCTTTTTATGGTCTGGTCTAGGCGTTCAAATTCCTCAATCCATACCTGTGGGGCAGTAGATTGAATGAGTTTTTTCGACATTCCAGTTTTCCTTTCGTCGTTTTGAAGCATAGGCCTAAAATAATTATATTCAGCAGTGTTTCTCCTATTTCTCGTTATTCCATTTATACCATTTATATTGTATTTCAATAATTCCCTGAATTCACTTTCCGGTCTCGCCGTGAGTGATAACCTTCCCAGTTTCGTTAATTTCAGGTAGGTATGGTTATTTTCCAGAGTCATCAGTCCCGCCTCTCTCAGCAAAAACCATTGAGGGAGTGGTATTAGGGCTAACTTATGATTCGAATCTAGTTTTCGTAAATAACATTCAATGTGACTTTTTACCAAATCTATTTTTCGAATATTATCTTGATCTAGGGTCTCCCTATTTCTATGTAAAGCTAGAATCTGATGAGATGCTCGAAGTCGAATATAATAGTTTATTTTAGATTGTATGTGGTTATAGTCTAACTTGTTCCACTTTTCAGTATGAGCCGCCCCATGATTGAACCTCCCATATAGAAAACTACCAATAATGATGCCCGTCCCTCTAACACTGATATAATTTTTCAATTTTCTCGTTATGTGAGAAACTGATCCGATTGAATTGGCTATCCATATTAATTGTGGGCCTATTTTTAGGTTAAAATCTAATCTAAATCCTAAAATTTTTGATTCTTTTTTGAATTCTACTTTGACATTATTATATATGACTTTCAAGTCTTTACTGTAGATATACCAAGTCTTTGATATATTGAGCTTAATGTTCCAACTTTTACAAAAGTTATCAAACTGACCTATCGTTTTCGTGATATCGTCTTTGAGAGCTTTTTCATCCTTGGCGCCACACAGGAATTGACAATCGTCAGCAAATGAAAATCCTATATTGTCAACTTCTAAGTGGGTTCTACACATTATTATGCAAAACATCAAAGGCGACAGTGTTGAGCCTTGTGCGAACCCACGTCCTGCCGTATGGAAAATCGCACTTCGTTTGCCATCGATCTCAACAAAAACCGCACTCTGAGAGAGGAAGCCTTTTATGAGGTCAAGCGTCTGTCGGCTGAGTCTAGACCTGAGGTAGTTCAAAATGAGTTCTACATCAGGGCTGCCGAAAGCATTTGACAAATCAGTCAATAAAATGCTTTTTTTCTTATGATCTGATCTGCCAAATGTTTTCCGCATTCGACTAACCAGCTGACCTATGCTGTGACCTGACCTGAAGCCACACTGTAATTCGTGGAGCCAGCCATTCACTTCTGCATGTCTATATAACAATTTTGTAATCACTTTCTCGACTAGATTAGCCAGACAGTTACTTACGGTAACCGGCCGTAAATCCTTCAGAGTACTTATGATTTGTTTCTTTTTGACAGGTACCTGTTTTTGATTTCTGAAAGTCTCTGGATATCGTCCTAACGCTATAATGTCATTAACGAGATCTAACAGTACCTTCCATCCTGTATCATCAAATCTTTTTATCAGATTCAGAGTGACTTCATCAGGACCATAGCTATATTCAGCTCCTTTACCATCGAGTAATAGCATTTTTAAGTTTTTGAAATAATCTTGACTTGTGATCGATAAAGTGTCAATGCTAAATTTTCTATTACTCGGTCTGTAAATTCGACATCCATGTTCATCTTCTTCGTCTTCATTTTGTGTTCCTTCTAATAATTCTTCTTCAACTTCATTTTCTTCAATAATTTGCATCATTTTTGGAGTGTAATTCCAGCTTAAATCGCGAAAATATTTTGCAACATTTCCAACTTGGACAAAGTCGGGCATGTTGTCTTGTTTAGCTTTTAGGATTTTAATAATTTCCCAACAGGTGCCCCTGTTGGCTCCCTTAGATAGTTTCGCATCAATAATCCTTTTTTTCGCTTTAATTTTCTCCTTAGAAATCAGACGATTCATCATTCTCAACTGTGGATGATCTAGCCAGAAATTTCTCCCTATCCCCTCAATTTCGTGATTTTTGAGATAGTCATCTCTGACCTTGATCAATTCCTTAACTTTTTCATCATTTTCAAGTAACTTTGAGTTTGATTTGGCCGTAAAACTTCTGAGTGGAAAAAGTAAGGCACTCGATTCTGTTAAACATTTTATTGTGGATTCCACATCGCGTTTTTCATTCCAGTCATTTGAGATAAGTTGTTGAAGAGTGTTCAAATTTGCAAATTTTGTCAAATTTTCATCATCTAATTTTATCTTCATTTTGCTTCTTATCTTTTTAACTCTATCAACTTTAATTCTAGTTTTAATGGTTATATAGGTCATTAAATGATCTGAGTAGTCCTTTGTCTTATTGAAATTCATGTGGGTGTAGCCAGAACATTTGTCAGGCCTGTTGACGAATAAAATGTCAATTTTTGTTCCATGTCTTGGATTGGTGACCATATTTTTAAGAATGTTCATCCCTATTTCATCAGAAACTTCTCCCCAGATTTCCCTACCCCGCCTTTCATGCCTCCCCTCCCTTTGACCATTGACCTCAACATTCAAATCGCCACCAAAGATTTCTAGATTTTCTTTTTTCATTTTAAGTTCAAAATCTTTTCCCAATTTTTCCACGTATTTTAACTTGTCACTCCCTTCACCACCCCCTAATTTTAGTTCTCTATACATAGGTGATCTGGGACTGGGTGATCTATAAAACGCCGTGAGACCAAATTCATCCCCTTCTTCCATTTTAACTGTAACTGATGTACAATTTAGAAAATCTTTCCTTTGAGTGACAGTATATTTGTCATTTATTCTAGACATAATGGCGGAATATTTCACCGTGGTGTTATTATTATAAAATAATTCGTATCCGTCCGGGCAGACACTCCGATGTACATCCGGTTCGTATAGTAATTCACTTAGGATAAAAAAGTCAATATATTGAAAACCATTAGCTAGTTTTTCGAACTGGTTTTCAATACTGCCCATTTTTTGACATGGTAGATTTAGATACATCACTTTGAGTGTACTATCAATAGTACGATCTTCATCTAATTCCTTATTTTCAAAAAGATAATCAGGTTCTTTTTGTCGTAAAATATTATAGCCTTTTCCTGAATACCAGTGATGATAAAATTCAGAAGTCGGTCTATTCTCATTTGATTCAATATTTGGAATGATTTCATTTGAGGGTTCATTCGGTTGAGGTTCGGTGGGGACAGGTACAGTGGGGACGGGTACAGTGGGGACGGGTACAGTTGGGTTCATCTGATTGGGTATTGAGATTTCTGATTGGATGTTCGTAATAATTTCTTCAATTCTTGCAATTTCAATTTTGTCATTATCGAGAGTGTCTTTTATAAGGCTATAAATACTATCAATATTTTCAACTTCGCCATCGTTAAAATGGTCATCCTTATGAAAGTTCATTTTGTCGTGTCGGATTATACTTTCGATTTCTTCAAGTTCATCATCTTCATATTTTTCTTCTTTTTCTTTTTCATCTTTTCCTTTATGTTGCCTACGCATTGTCTCTATCAGATTGTACTGACAACTCAGTCGCTACTTTATATAATTTATCTGAACCTTCCTGACATAATAAGTATTCTGAGTCAGACATCGGGAGATTATCAAGGTCTGAATCCTTTTTACGGGATTCCTGCTGACTAAAAATGCTGACTAATGATATTATCAAGGTTGTCACTTTGGCATCGTATATTTGGCATCGTATATCTGGCCAATCTACATATAATAAGAGCTATTTTCACCGATAAGATGGTTAACCAGACCTGGGTTCCGAATAGCGCAAAATTGGCACATTTATGGGCTTCAACATTCAATTTGGCCTTCAAAAAAAATCAAAGCACTAGTGATCATTCGGAATTCTGAACCAGACAGTTATTTATCTTATTTTGGGTGGCCCTGAAAAGGGCCGATTAGTTGCCAATAAAAAAATAAAATTTATTTGGAGGCGGTATATTTGGTGACAGCCTTGGTACCTTCAGAGACAGCATGTTTTGCAAGTTCACCTGGGAGGAGAAGTCTGCAAGCAGTTTG
>SCLD01099552.1:0-10698 GCA_004367895.1 Oikopleura longicauda | reverse complement strand
TATCCGTAAAAAATCGCTTTCATTCAATGATTCGCGCCCAATGTGAAAACGAGTACCTCGTCGTGCCATTACAAGCCATCAAATGGACCACAGTGTCGAAAAACACCACAGTGTAAAATTTGTAACGGGAATAAAAACGAGTTTATGACTCATTTGACCATTATTGGGCCATTTTCGGTAAAAAATGGCCACATATTTAAGTTCTTTTAAAAACAATAGTGAACTTTTCACATTCCGTCCTATTTTTAGCCTTCTCAAATGCATATTTGTGGCCTAAGATAATTGTGACTCCATTTAAATTAATTGAATTATTCTATACTTTACTAAATCTGTTTATTAAATGCTTACTTACTTATTTTATCTATTAACTGTTTGTGTTATTTTAGTTTATTTGTATTCTAACAAGTTAAATATTTTAAGTCCGTGTTCGTTCTGACTTTGTCTTTTAGATCATTTGATATTTCGATTTGAACTTGCCGTATACATTTCAATAAAATCAGTATACATTTCAATAAAATCATATAAAAAATACGTGAAAAAAATCTTCATTTTCGAAAAAATACATCTTTTTGAAAGAACCTCACAATAAAAATTAAATAATGAACATCAAAACTGAAAGCTCAGCCAAAGTACATCCTATCTCCACTCGAATAACATAAGGCACCTTGAAATATGCTGATAAAAACCGTTTTTCAAAATATGGTCGTTTCTACTATAAATTTCGGTGTTCTAAATCGACCTTGAATCAATCGATCACTGGCTTTCGAACGAACAAATTTTCAAATGCAGTTGATCATTTGACCAGGTGGTTCATATAAAAAGTTTCAAAATCGAAAACTGTGAAAGTTGTATGTTGGGAAAGTTCTTTTCGGAATTTTATTCGGAAACTTTTTAACTTCAAACTATGCTAAATCAGACTTTCAAATTTCGCGATTTTGGAAACCGCACTTTCCAACCACATGTGAGCCCTCCAGACCGGAGTTTGTGTTTATGTTCTTCAAGGAGCAATATCGGTAAAAGCAGCTGGTTACCATCTCCAGTTTGAATGATCGTTCACTGCTGTCGAAATAAGGGCAAAATATGAGTAAAAAGGAAACCAATCTGTCATTCTTACTCTATTAGAACTTGAAATTGAAATAACCAAAATGATTTTTAAATGTGCGAATTCGATATTGAAATTGTCTGTAAGCTTATATCACAGCCCAACTGTTAATTTTCTCGAAATTCTTTGAAATTGACTTTCAAAGTGTTTGTTTCCATTCAAAAATCGGTATTTCATGATATGAAATCATAGGACCAAAACTGAACAAGGTAAACACTTCCTCTCGAAAGTTATCGAAAAGGTCATTTTCGATCTAGAAATGACGGATTTGGATTCGAAATTAAAAAGAGATATTTTGAAATTTTCGAGACATGTTTCGCAAAAAAATGATAATTCCGATAAATCTCGGAACAATAGCCAAATTTCGACGAAACTCCAGGATTTGTTCTGCTGTTTCTAACGGAGATTTTTATCGGTTTAAAGCTTATTTGGAGGCCGCTGCCGGAAATATTCAGAGTCGTTCGAAATCACTCAGAAATATCCGGAATGAATTTCAGACCGTTCGAGTTTATCCAAAGGCCAACAATTTAATCCTACGTTGTTTTAAAAACTATTCCTGAAAAATTTTCTTCTTTAATGCACGAAAACGACTAAATTGAAGTTCTCAAATGAATTAGTTTCGATCCCATATTATATTTTGGTACGTTTGCTACACATTTTCCGGACTTAAGTCAAACTTATGCATTAGCGAACCCATCAAAACCTCAAAACATCACAAAATGTGCTCTCAGCATTTTCAGAATAACTGTACTTATATGCAATAGCTGATAATGCTTAACAATAACGGAGTTTGACCAGAAGGCGGATAGACCAATCAAGAAATAGTCAGACACTACTAGCCAATCGGAATTCGTGTACCGAAGAACTTCATGAAGTTTATTTTTGATCAATTTTATCTAAAATGGCCATTTTAGAGCTTAAATGACCACGTTTCAATGAATCTGTCCAAATCTGTCCGCATCGGTTAGAGATAACTAATTTGGTTCCAAAATATTGAGAAAAATGACAATTTTAGGTCAAATATCACGATTTTTGACTTCTTGATCTTTCTCTCATCTTAAATTTACCTTCAAATCTTCTTATCCGTGGTATTATCTCTTTTTGTATCTCTGTGATATTTTTAATTATTGACTCAGATTGTTGGTTATATTTTTTCGTTCAAAGCCTGCTTCCTTGCCAAAATTCTCGGTGAGAAATATCTCAGGGGGAATATTTTTTATAGCTCTCGAGCGCCTCGCCAATCTGCATCACAGCTCTCAGCAGGATACTAACTGAGAAATATCCTCCTCATCATCAGCACCATCATTATACGCTGTAGAAGAAGCTTTATAGGGTATTCTGGTCGTTTGAATTTATTTGTTGGCATCTTCTATCAGTTGATTTTTGGAGTTGGTCAGGATTTTAAGAAACATAGAAAGGTTTTGGAATCAAGCATTGTAGAGAGGAATTACTCGTTTCGTGTATCGAATTGGCTACCATTAGTCATACTCTCAGAGTCATTGATTATGGCCCACAAATGACCAGCGATTCAAAATAAATATCATTTGAGAGTCTCAAATTGAGATTCCGAATTTGAAGCCCGGTTTTCAAAATCCTAGCAAAAAAGTCTTTGCAGCTTGAAAAGACAGCTAATCGGGAACCGAGCAAACATCATTTTGATACGCGATCGGCAGAAATCGGCATTGTGCTGAGGACACCCTAAGCATGCAGCAGGTAAATTGTTGACAGAAGTAAGTTGTTAAAATAGTTATTATTTAAGACGAGGTTAGCTGACCTTGATGTTTTAAATTCAAAAAGTCTCGCAATTCTAGAAATCTGTCACATTTAAACGGATCAAGGTTGAACCAAACCAAATCGGAATCACCAACGCCCAAACACCACATTATTTTAAAATATTACCGACCAAGGAAAATAATCAAAGTATTTCCTTGTA
Source organism: Oikopleura longicauda (assembly GCA_004367895.1). Taxonomy (NCBI): domain Eukaryota; kingdom Metazoa; phylum Chordata; class Appendicularia; order Copelata; family Oikopleuridae; genus Oikopleura; species Oikopleura longicauda. The sequence goes on along the minus strand of SCLD01099552.1, from coordinate 7,663 downwards.
GTTTCGATGGAAATTCTTGCCAATATAGTTTGAACCATATTACTTATTAATAAGTAAGATAAAGTTTCGCAAAGAATCTGGTATGCACGGATAGTTGTCTTGTCACTTTTCAGAAAAACTGCTCTGAAAATACCATTTTTGGAATTTTTTTGTCAAAATAACCGAAAAATAACGATTAATTTTATCCATTTACAGACATTTTTCTATCAAAATAGGGCTCAAAAGTCACTGCAAAAATCAAATATTTTCTGATAAAATCACGAAAGTCCAACGACTTTGAGTTTCCTTTTAAAGTCATTTTAAGTGCACCGGATGAGGCAATTTGGAAAATCTAAAATTAAATTAATTTCAAACTCTTGTTTTGTTATAAAAGCATGTTACATGTCTTGATGATAAGTTATCGTAAATTATCAATGATTTAAGATTTTAAATGTGTACACATCCTTAGCGATATCCTAAATGACCTCAAATGACATGCATATCCAGGATATCATGCCCTTTAATCGACACCATTGCCATCAAATGATTGCCTTGAATAAGGCTGAAAATTAGAGCCTTGAATGACCATTATGAGTCACAATTTATGACTCATAATTTATAAAAGGTGTGACAGTATCCACTGGATACTATCCAGTGTAGGGGTTGAAAACTAGAACCAGAATAATGATTTAATCTAAACATGTAATAGTCTATTATTAATAGATAATAGATTATAAAAATAAATTATATTATTGACTTTTTTTTCAGAGCATTTTTATGCATTTTTGATCAATAAAAAACTAAAAACTCCTAATCGAACTTTAATTTCGGCCGAATTTCATTTTTTCAACTTAAATCTTTTAATCATATTTTTTTAAACCCGAAGTTCAGTATAACATTCATAATGTGTGTTAAGTTAAAAACGCAGACATTACTGTTGATCGTCCAGTGGTTATCATCTTACTGATTAATCGTCGTGTCAATCCTAAAAAAGTCATTTTCAAATTTTTTGACCATTAGACTGCAAACAGTAAAATCCATTAATGAGTTCCGAATCACCCCGATTCAATTCAAGTCTCTAATCTTGTATCCCTTATGAGTAACGTCGGAAATTCTCTAATTTTGGTTGTTCAAAATTCCAAATAATTGATAATTATAAAATGACCGCACTGACCTCATTTAAAAATTATACTGTTTTTACCGGAACTAAACCAGTTTAAACCGCCATTTGATCACGGAAAACCACCAGAGGTAACATCTCGGTAAGATCCAAAGCATCGTGATTTCCGCCATTTTAACGCGTTCATAGTTGTAACAATGTCGTTGATTGAATATTAATTTAATTTAGGCAATACCAATCTGGACGTAAATATTTTGTAAAAAAACTGCACCACCCACGCCTTTTCTCTCTTCTCTCATTTACAAAATATTTATGTCCGAAAGGGTACTGACATCAAATTCTATCGACCAATGCCGGAATCGTCGGTCCGTGGTCTTTTTTTCATCCAGTTCTTTGTTCAATCATCACCCACGGTCCGTTATCCCATGATCGATTCAAAATTTACTTGATTACCTCAAAAGATAGAAAATATATTGACTCGAAAAAAGTTTTTTCTGTCGATTAGCCGACTCGGCTCAAAAAAGTAATTTCTAGATATGAAATTAAAATTTGGATTTGCCAGAAAAAATGTGAGAAAAGCAAAATGAAGAGAGGACCCTTCTCGCAGGTTTGTCACATTTTTAATAATAGTGTCACATTTGTGTAACTTGCTAAAAAATAACCTTCATATGTTACTTTTGACACTTTTTAACGTAACTAAATTTTGTAACGTCACATTTTTGTGGTGATTATGATAAAATCGCATAAAAATGTGAAAATTGGCCATAATTTTCGTTCGCTATATCCAAGTTACTTATTTCTTTGACAATCTTATCTCGTACCCCAATAGACTATAGATAACCATCTAAAGAAATTTCGGTGGACCACCATAGTTATCCATTGATGGCTTACACCGCACGGCAAGTCATTATCTTGATTTAGCTCAACTAATTGCCATCACATGATTTAAAGCCCAATTCAAAATTAATAATGAGTCATACATTATGACTCATATTTTAGTCTGTCGGCTCACAGTTGTCAGCAATGATGAACAGCGAGCCAACCTTGCAAGGATTGTTCAACAGTATTGACTCTTACAAGCCGGGTTTTCCACCAATAAGAAAACTAACTCAAGTAGCCAATGAGAAAACTGGAAAACCTATATAAGGAAAAGAAGCCAGACATTCAAACTGCATTAACACTTATTGATAGGCTATTAACGTAAGTTTCTGGATTCAACGGACAGACTATCGGATTTATCTAAATCAAATTCTTGGGTGGGATCTTTTTATTGGACTATTCGATATAAAATGTATTACCAGAAAAATATCATAATCTGCTCACAAAGAGGAGAACGACTCTTCGAATATACCATAGGTACAAAATAGAGGGCGCCATTCAGAGAATTATGTTTTTTCTGGTTATAAAGTCCCAAGCTCGTTTTGAGGTGTTGAGTGCTCTCTAGCACAGCTAGCGGGCTTTACAAGATATTATTTCAATGATCCAATCAGAATTTCGCATTTCAAAAATTGAATATTATTTCGTAATAAGAGTAGATTATTACAGTATTAACGTGACTCTTTTATAACTCGAAAAAATGACTAATTTATATTTTAGCGAAAAACCAGAATTGATTTTTGAAAGTGATCATCATGGAAATACAGTTACGGTTTCATTCTGAAATTTTTCTAGTCAGGGTTACCCAGACTCCTTACTGTCCCCGCTCAAGAGGTCATCTCAGAGTCTTCCGACGTCCGTGCGACCCTAAGTGACCATCTACAAATGAAATCTTGGAAAGCCTTGATCTATGCATGTTCTCGAAAGCAACATCCGTTGTATCCCACCGTGAAACTTCGAACCGGACCCAATTATGAAATTGTCAATCTTTTGCTCCACTACGGTGCGGTACGTTTCACATCCGTTTCATACACAATTTTGGTTTGTATCGCTACTTTTTTCTATATTGTTTTATAGCATTAAAAGAATTCCGCATTTCTGTAATTGATCAAATTACAGAAAAAAGTACTTTCACCGTCCAGTACATAAATATAGGTTGACACGGAAATGAACTATTTTTGTAGAATCCAAATGCCCGAAATAACGATCAAAGAACTCCATTGCATTATGCATGTAAATATCAACCCGCAAGAGGACCAGGAGTAACTGGATTTGTCCTCCAGGATGACAGAAAACAACTCATCAAAGTTGTAAGAAAACTTATCAAGTAAGTCGTATGAATCATATCTATGAGTAATTAGGGATAATGGAGTGGCCACTTCGAACGATGTTTTATCTCATTGTGGGATTGAGTGACGAGAAGTTACTTTCAGATAGCCCCAGAAGTTCCATTTTATCAAAAACTGACATCATAAAATCTAATGAGGCCTACGTATGAGTGGTATTATCGATCTAGCTCCAAACGTCTGTCAGAGTGTCAAAAACTTTTCCTGTGTGTGTTATAGCCTATGCGCTGACCGAACCGTTAATCGTTTTTAGGGCAGGTGGTGATTTACGACTTCATGATAATGAGAACATGCGTCCAATTGATTATACGCGTCGTATCGAAGCGAATTCCAAATTCCGAAAGGAAATGCTTCAATTTCTCGAACAGCAGCAAGAGTCATTTTCAAACTTTCAACGAACTCGTCAAAAAATTGAACTTGGAACACCGCACCGAGTAAAATTAACGAAACCAGCCAAGACTTCTGGAATGTTCGGCAAAAATTATGGTATGTACAATTTCGTTTAATTTTCCATTTTTACACCACTCAGATTTTTGTTTGGAACAACCTCGAGTCAAACAGCTTGGATATGGCGCAGTTATTGATCACGTGGGTGGAAAACTTTCGACATTTGGCGAGGCAGCTTCCATCCCTTTTGCTGAAAATGATCAAATATTTGATCACCGTGGTGAACAAAAATTAAGCTAGGTTTTCAAAATGCTAAATTTTCTAAAATCATATCAGTATGAATCATATAAGTATGAAATTGAAATTCTCCTCAAAGATTTCGAGTTCTCAAATTCACAGTATCACGAAAATTGTGGCGTGGGACCCAAGTGAGCGTGATGGCACTCGACAATGTCGCGACAGAAGACGACAAATATCACAAAACAAGAAATTACAAAGTCGATCGTCACGATCTGTTGACACTGGAAGTCGCTGTAAGTAATCAAAATTTTCCCCACTTTATACTTTGTCAATCATAAAACATTCAGAAAAATTCATCAATCCGACATCGAAATATTTTGCTCATGATGGGAATAAGCCACGATCCAATAAGGTAAAGTTGTCTTTACAGCATGGCACTATTACGTAATCTTCGTAGCTATCTGATTCGTGGTCTTGTCTACGAAAGAATCGATATTGGAAATCTGAAATACTGTTTGCAGATGCAACAGAACTTACCTCCAGAAGAATGGATTGTTCTCATGCAACAAATTGTCGATGGCACCGAGCCATGTTTTCATATTTGACATTTTTATGCTCCTGGTAGACGGTCTACCGTAGACCAGGCTATTCCCCCTATATCTAATGTTTTCTTTATTCGTGAAAACGTAAAAAAGTTTCTCCATGAATCAGGCATTATTCATCAAGCAATTTGTCCAGAAACTATTATGATTTGTGATCACCGAACTGCTAAGCTTGGTATGCTCTGCTTTTCCAGAATGATCAATGATTCATCGAAGAATTGGGAAGCTGAGGTAGGTTCTCAAGTTGACGTTTCTTACCCTGTTAACAAATATTTTAAGCGCATACCTGAAAAAATGCACCGATTTGTAGCCCCTGAAATTTTAAATGGAAGAAATACCGAACGAGGTCTCCCACGAGAGGCATCTGATGTTTATTCAATCTGTGCTACCATTTTCAACCTTCTTATGGGCGAAGAACCATGGGCTGAAGTCGTGAATGCAAAAATCCGAGGTTAAAAGCCGGGGTCAGCCAAAATTAAACTATATTTTGTTAGATATGGCTGAAGAACTAATAGGAAACGAAATTCAACCAGAAGGTGGAATCGAAGAAGTTCTTTTGCCACCAATTCGAGCTGGCCTGAAGAGATCGCTTCGAGAACGAAAAACAAGATTGAAAGATATCAATTATCATCTAGGTTGGTTTCGTGATAATCCCTTCTCATTAAAGATATCGAGGTTACTAAAGGGAATTCACTCTTATCTGGTACCTCCCATAATTCAAAATCCAAATAAAAAGAAAATCTGATCAAGGTCTATCGAGCATATGAATTCCCTCAGCATGAAATTCGTACTATCGGCACATCAAGCCAAGATCTCATTGGTCACTCATCCCATGACGTTATGACCGGGAGTATAACCGGAAGTGTGGACAGAAAAAGCCACTCGTTGGTTGGATCAAAATCTGGTTCTCGAAAGGTCAAAAATGATGTCAACCAATCGCCAGTCTCAAGCAGAGTTTCATCAATTTCAAAATCATTCTCTCTTCGAAAATCAAATTCAATTATGACTCGTCCGGTGGGACTACCAATGGGGCTCCCCAAACGTTGTACCAGGCAAGGTTCCACGGACTATAAAATTGTCCACGTCTTGAACAGTCCATAAATCTATGAAACAGTTTAAAGGAATTTCAAAAAACTACTCATTCAAATATGCCAGACTATTTCATGGACAAAAATCATAACAAGGAACGAGTTAGGAAAATGGAATCTCTGATTGGTTTTCTAAGAGCCTATCAGGACTCGCGAAAGTCCCTTATGCAAATGGAATATGAACAACCAATTCACATCGAACACGAAACAGAATCAACTGATGAAGAAACTGAAAACCCAACTGAGGCTTGTTTTTGAATTGATATTGCTTCTTGATTGGTTGATAAGATTCAAGTTCTAATTGGTTGATAGCGTCATCTAGTTAAAATAATTTGAAAACCTTTTGTAAAGAATGATTTCTCCGCAGCGAACTCTCCGATAAAAGAACCGACGACACCAATGGCACATGTAGATCGATATATTAATGAGGAACGTTTTCAAATAAGTTTACTCTCTAGCGCCGTCAAATGACAGCATTGAGTCAATGCTTATTTGAAAACCAAACAAAAAGCAATTTGACTTATCTCAAACGAACTTGGCCGGAGCCGTAATGAACAGACAATTGGGTCATGGTGGACAGGTGACCTGTGAAGATACTTGGAACACATCAATCGATGATCACACTCCTGTTAGGTTTACTTTTTTTTCCTATTGGTCACAATATCCCCATTTTCTTGAGAGAGACGAATTAAAATTGTTTTCAGAAATCAAGTGAAAAGAGGAGCTACAAATCGCAGCAGAGTAAGTCTCCTCAACCTACAAGACCAGCAAGAAATCACAACTAATCAGATCAAACCAAAAGCCAGCCAATCAGATACGAATATGTCAAAAATGCAAAATCTAGAAGATGCTCATTTGGCTCTTAGTGCATCTCGCTCTCGCATCGAACATCAAGAAAATATTTTGGCTGCGCTCGAAAATAGAGTTTCAAGTCTCTTCAATGATTCAGGATAGTTTTCATAGCTCATAAATATGATTGGTCGGGTGTGACGTTCAGCACTGAATTGAAAATCCTACCTGTTCGAATTAATCTTGAAAACTATGGAAGTCGAAGAAACAAAAAATGCCGATACTACTCCAAATAATTTAGCTTGGTTTTCTATAACACTTTTCTTCTCGAAATAAGATCATGCAGCATGATTCATGCTCTGTGCCCGAATCGAAATAAAAACCAAAATAAGTCGAGCTTGAGAAACCTTCACGCCCATCAACGACTTCACTTCGATCACAAATTCTTAAGAGACCATCAACTGCCCCAGCAAGGTCAAATACAAGTTTGAATCGAAAAAATGTGACTATCAACTCAGGAAAGATTCTCATTGGTTCACATAATCATCAAATTAGCTTATTAAATTGCAATCGAAAATCCTACCAAAGACTTGAATGAAGAATATCAAATAACGCCAAATCAAACTCAGGTAAGTTATTTACTTGAATCCCAAATTTTCATAGGGGGTTGCGGATAAGCACATAGTTACAAAAGTCTTCTAGTATATAACGGCAGACGAGCCAAGCCAGGACAGTCCAGAAGGATTGGCGCACGATTCTGATAATGAACTGGCAATGGGTGAAAACGTTGATCTCAACGAAAAATTTGTTTGTCCGCATGAAGGAGTCCTTCAAGGACTCCCTATTCCTACTCAGCTAGGTTTTCAGAGTTTGTGGAGAGTTTCTATGGGATATGATCCATATCATATGGAATACGTTTTGAAAACCATGAAAGCCTGCTAGAATTCATCGAATGGAAATTAATGAGGCCTCGGATCAATTCTTGAATAATTTACAAAGTCTGAAACACTCTTTGAAGCAAGTCCCTCTTATCCATAGCTTAGTTTCGAAATGAATCACCGATCGTAGTGTATTTTGTAACACCTCTAACGAGAATTAATATCACGACTTGCTCACGGGATATCCCATTTTCTCCACTTTAAAAAACATACCGTTTTCTCCACCTGCCCATGGGACCACTCCGATTGTTTTCAATTTAATATTCTACTTGAGACGTAATAGTTAAATTCATCACAG
>SCLD01099541.1:0-10702 GCA_004367895.1 Oikopleura longicauda | reverse complement strand
TCATGTTTGTTTGTTTATTGCGTTGCGTCCAGGCGCGAACTCCTGAGAGTTCGGCAGACGACTTAATTACTACAGAAAAACAGGAAAAGCATCACAGTCATATTTAAAAACAGCTTGACAACTATATTAGATGCATCAGCTATCAGCAATTTGTGATCGCGGAGAATCGTGTGTATGTAGTGAGATGCATCTGTAGATTAGTCTTCTTTTGAATCTCTCTGGACACTTGGTGAATCATTGAGTCTTCGTCATTGATTAAAGGTCCATTCATTACCTATCTTGACTTTCGATCAGGACCATTCTTATCTTTTAACCCACATCACGTGGGTGATGGCCACCACCGCAGAACAATAGGGTTATTAGAACCTGTAAATTTAGGTTCAAGCAGTCACCCTCAGCTCATCTAGAACAATAATAATAACAACATTGAGGACTTATAATAACAACATTTTATAATAAACAACATAAATTTAGTTCGCAGTTTTATTTCACATTCTAATTTGTACTGTCAAACACGAGAAGTTCTGGACACTGCGGGAGTTTTGGGGATAATTTTAAGGGAAGGTTTGTCAGGTTTGTAAGATGCATCTAATTTTAACCGAGAATAACACGGTTTTCTTTGTCGACGGGATGGAGTTTGACTGCTGGAGCTGGTCGTTTGTCTGGTAGCAAGTCCGCACCTTGGAACAGTTTGGCTTCCGAGAGCACTTTACGGGAGTGTTCATTCTTTTTCTGGCATTCTTGCCCAGCATGATCGAACTCTTGCCAGTCCATTTTCTTTGATCAGCGTTCCAGGGTGATCGAGACATTCCAAAGACTCCAGTGGCTTCGATCATGACCAGATGTTCCCTCTCATGGAAAGGTTTTCCAGAGTTTTCATCATCGAAAAGCTTTTGTGTTTTAAGAGTTTTGAGATGCATCGAGAGCGATATTCGTATCTACGCTGTAAGTCTTTTATCTCAAAATTTCCTGAATAGATGCATCTTCACTGTCTACTTTTCCAATGGCATTCAGGTCATGAAACAGGTGTCGTCCGAGAGCGACTTTGACTAGTGTGAGCAGACGATCAAGCTCCACAAATATACAGGGTGTTGTACCTGCACAGTGAGACGAGATTCCTTCCCTGAGTGCCTCCCAGAGGAAATACTCAATGATTTGCACTACCTCTTCCTTGCTCAGTAACCATTCAGAGATGTCGTCCATGGCAAGCATGTCTGATAGTAGCTGTAAACAGTGTCTTTTGGATACTAAACGCGGTTGATTACTATTTTTATCAGAAGCCTCTCAACTATGACCCTTTTGATCAAGTCAGTGGACCCACATACCTGGCCCAGTTTCCTTGTTGGGGAACATTTCCTTAAGCGTGCCTAGATTTTCGTTGAGATGGCAAATCGGACACCCCGTCCTACAGTCGAGAGCGCCCAGTTGATCAATCAGACAGCCATTAGATGCATCTTTAACTACTTCTGCTAGAATGTTCATTCTGAGCATCAGATGTTTTATTTCTGAAATTTTATTTTTGAAATTCGACTATTATAAGATGCATCATACGAGCTCTGTGACCCACCTTTTACTTTTTCAGGAACTATGACGTTTAGCAGTTTCAACCTGTATGATTCTCCTTGATTTGCTGTGACTGGCTCCTCCATGTGGACTGGTCCGGGTCGGATCAGGGCCACTTCAACCCAGGTTCTTGTCATAACCATGTTAGCGGATTTGATTTTCGCCATATCCCTGATTCTGATAGTACAGAAATCATTGAACATGAGTCCTCTCGGACAGGTCCCAAACTAAAAACTGTGTTACGAATAGATTTTGTTTATTAACTCTTATTACCATGAATTTTGCCGCTAAATCGAACTCAGCGCTGAGTCCACCTAGTGGTGACTTATTTTCATGAGATGCATCTGTTAGTGAGGAGCCGTTTGGACACTCTTTCAGAAGCAAATCCGATCGTTGACTGAGCGATGAGGATTTCCAGTCATTTGATTGGTCGAGCTCCATTTTGACCAGTGCTTTGCATCCCGAGCTGTTCAACCACCATTCACGTTCCCTCTTTTGACCTGGTGTGACCTCGGCTGAGTCAGCACCAATACCAGTTGAATTTCTGATGGCCACTAAATATGGTTTTAGCACTTTCACCAAGTTTTGCGTTGTTTTCGATGTTATATGAGTTCACATATTTAAATCAGATGCATCAAATTACCTTCACCGAACAGTCCGTGACCACCTTGAACTTCCAATCCGAAGAGCTCGGAACCTTCTAGAGAAATGGAGCTGAGATGACATGATATGGATGGTACCTCGAGATCGGTTGATCGAGATGGTGGATTGAAAATCGCCACATCAAGCACTTCACCCTTGGTCTCTTTGATCCATTCACCTTGGCTGTTACCAGACTCGTTACTGGCTTGCGAGAAGACCCCAGATTCGGTGGATTTGTCCATTTTAAAGGAACCATCCATTTCTTGCTTACCAGTACATTCAATGGGGCTTTCGTTAACAGTTGCAATTGTCTCCATCTTCTGAAGTGAACAAGTTTAATTTTCTTTATTAAGATGCATCTCGATGTAGGATTTATGATGATTAACTAGGTAGAATCATTCAGAGATAAATGGCGACTTTCATCACTTCCAAGATTTTGGAGCACGGTAAGATTTGAAATGCGACAGCCCTTATTTCAACCCGCTTTCTTCTGTCAAAGAGGTGGGTTGATAAAAGGTCCTCGTAATCAAGTGTCACCCTTAGAGATGCATCTGAACAGGCTTTTTTAAAGTCTTTTCTGTTTGGGTGACCCAGTAACAGCATTGACGGGCGACCACATTGAGGTGAGCATTTTCGACCAACACAGGTTATCGGTTTTACCAAAACGTCGCTTAGCAACTCAGTCAACATTATTTCAGTCGAAAACGCACTCGGCATGTCTCTTTTGGCGACTATCAGACCATTCGGATAATAGATCGTTATTTCTCCACAGAATACCGTTTTTACACTCATACTAAAGTCGATATGAGATAGATTATTACTTTAGATGCATCTTATGAGATATGTTCCGAGGGGCGGGTCGACTGGGGCCGTTTGCTACATATAACGAGTGACTTGGAGTTCGGGTCAGACTATTATAACTAGGACTATTACAGACTATTACGACTAATTGACAGAATTAGGGTAGAGGTGAAAAATTTCTTAAGCGAGCATTCTATGGACAATCATTTTCTTTTCATTTTTCCGCAGTTCGTGACCACTTTCTCGGTGCTGAATTCTATTTCTTTTATCTTCAACTGGGACATCTTTTTGACTTCTACCGTTGACCGTCCAGTCGGCGTGGGAATTATTTTGTTAGATGCATCTGAGCCGGGAGGTGGTGTGTTAACATCATTCGCCAGGGCCATGGCCGATTTTCTGATACGAATTTCGAACTCTGGCAGCGCTGAACAATATTTTATACTGACGACGTTTTATACAAACAAGATCATTATTCAGTTCTACGGGGAAACAGTCTTTACGTTATTACCTGAGACTCGTGAATGACCAAGCACTTTTGTAATTGTACTTCCGGGTTGAAAGAAGAACAGTCCAAAGTATATATTCGGGAATTGCGATTCCAAAATGTATACATGGAACTGGAATAGCATGTACATTTTGTGGCCGTTGTAGGTGTTCAGGCGAACCTTCTGTCCAGGTTTTTCGTTCAGATTTGTGGCCGTGTACACTACCGTTTTCGACGTTGCATAGAACATGTATGGGTGGTGATCACAGGTGCATCTCAAGAACTCCTTAAGAAGCATACCAATTGTGTTGCAAGGTGCATTGTATTTGAGTCCTAGAAGTAATTTATGATATTAGGAGTTGAGGGTAGGCCGTGTGAAAACCTTGTCTGAGATTTTCCATGGCAATTGACAGCTCCTTTTTGAGATTATCATTTAGATGCATCTCCAATTTTTCCGACTCGATAACTCTTCTCGGAAGTGCAAATGCACCAAGCTGAAGTAATTCTATGCAAACTTCATGCTGACGTTTGAAAGCGTTTTTACACCCAATCCATTCGTCCTCCAATTTTGACATGAGCCTATCGAACTTCTCATTCGCCTCCTTTTCTGTGTACGGTAGCTAAGAGTTTTCTGTTTAGAATTGTGAATAGAAATTGTAAACTATACCTTCAATTTTTGCGCTCTGTTTGCACTAACGTATTCACGTCCAGGCACATATTCTGGTAATCTTTGCGCCATAGCTCCTTCCTTCATTACCTCGTACTTTTTAAGCACCGAAAGATAATTCATAGATGCATCCTTAATTTTTCAGAAATACGGAAATTCAATTTTTAGGTGATATAGATCTTATTTTAAATATTAGATTATGTTAAGATGCATCTTTATTACCATGATTTTACCCCGATAGTTTGCAAGAGTCCCAAGTGGAGTCTCTTCGCCAACATCATTGTTGAAGATACTCGGATCACCGAGAGCTTCCTCCGAGAAGAACACTCGTACGAAAGTGTCGGTAAACGAGACTTCGTGGCTGCTGACATTAACCATCTCCTCCGCTTTGATTTCTACTTCGTTTTTCTCGAATTCAGAAAGCTTCTTGAAGGCAAAGGTTGAAACTGGTGGCGCATTTGAATCCCTGAGTTCGACATCATGGGCCTGAAGAAGCAATATAAGTCCATATAATTTGAGTTAAAACTACCAACGTAATTATATTTTTACTAATTGAGATGCAACTTACTGGAGAGAGTTTGATGACATCGTTTCCGATGTTTGTTAGTCCAATGGCCTGTTCGAAACGTCTAGCGATCGTGTTGTAGACGTTTTTCAAACCTTCGTCTAGCTTTCGCTTTCCTGGGCGACCATAGTGCTCATCTTCGAGTGATTCCTCAGCGAAACTGTTGTTGAATACGCTGTCGTCATGAGCTGAGAGAACAATAGACGCATCTGCCTCGAAGCTGTTAAGGTGCATCTTCTCATTGGTGGTACTGGCATGACGGGCGTTCTCAGTCATGTTTGATCACAATTATCTTAAGAACAAAAAATAAATCTTTATGGTACAAAAGTAAATTTTTATGAAAGTAATTTTCATGAAAGTAAAATTTTTATGGAGGGGCCATACGTTATTCGAGCGATTCGCTCATTAGAGTTTTAAGATGCATCTCAATTTTTCGACCGACGGCTATTTAGCGGTTTCTCTACAGTATTTATCTCACGATAATTGATTTGGAAAATTTCATTAACGGTTTCTCTGTGAGCTAGAACTGGTATGTGGTGGGTACAGCCATTATTTTTCCTTACTGGGCACGTGACTATGGAGCCAGAATTTTCCTACCTGAGATCAATTAGATGCATCTCAAAACGTTGTCCAATTGGTCGCCTGAAGTCACGGTTGGTTCGATAAGGGTCATCGTTGACTTTTTCCGTCAGTGATTTCATATTAGTCATTTTTCGAACCAGTGGACTTTTTCGACTAGTCATACTGACCAGTGCGTCACGCCACGCATGATTTCAGTGCTCTCAGTATTGGTCATACTCAACCTACGCCTTTTGAACTTTTGAACTTTGACTCATTGGTGACAAAAAGAGATCGTTAAGAATTACTAAATTATTTCAGAATTACTAAATTATTTCAGAATTACTAACTTATTTCAGAATTACTAAGTTATTTTTATTGCCCATATTTTCTGTTTAGAATTAGATGCATCTTATAATTAGCGTTTTAGAGCTTTTAGATTTATTCCACGATGATTCAACCAGAAGGTGGTCGTCCTCATGATGAGACCGGCACTAACCACGGACCGTCTGGAGTTGATCATTCCATTCCAGACCGAGTTTATGCCCGTAGACGAGTGGGGATATCGGGCATTCGAAATTTCAGTGGTCCAAAACTGGTTCGGCATCAAGCAGCTAATCTTGCACGTGCTTCACTTCGACAACAGCTCTCTGAACCCGTGGTAATCCCGGATGACCCACCCGCTGAAGAACCCAGTGCTGCTAAAGATGCATCTGACAGTGAGTCTGAAATTTCAAACTCGGTGCGACCAAATGAGTCAGGTACTATTTTCAACTTTATTTGTCATACTCTAGACTGATATTACTTTTATTTCTAGAGAATCAGGTTCTGACCGATGTTCTCGTTCTATCCCAGTTGGATACTATAAGAAATAACCTCAATGATCTGAGACTAAGCGCAAAATCACGTGCCAGGGGCATGCACCAAACCGGGTGAGTCAGTCTCTTTGCACCAGCTGGAATTTATACCCTTTTTATAAAATGTTTCTTTTAGGTGCATCTCATTTGATCCACAGGATCGTTTACTTTTGGATAGCTTACGGACATGCTCAGACGAGATAGAAAAGATGCACCGATTAGAAACTGTTCGCTACCGCTCAGCTGATTATGGTAGTCTTGAGAAAAGTCGTCGCTACGACTTGTTTTCGGGCCTTCAGCGGTTAACACAATCGTTCGATAAGCTATTGGGAAGCCAAGAGAATTTTTTAAGGTGAGATTTCAGTGCATTGGTCGGCTCATATAATTCATGTTTTCAAGACGCGAGTATGCTCTTCATGAGCAACAATTGGATTTATTAGATGCATCTTTATCACGTCAAACTACTCCAGAGAGTGAACGTGCACGATTCTTTCTTCAACGTATGCGCGACCGTGATCTCAACGAATGAAAAGAAAACCACACTATACTGCCAACACTATTTTTTGGTTCACTATTATATAACCAGACTTAGACTTCCACAGAGACTTTTCCTAGAAACGAATAAAACACAGTAAAACATATTTTTGAGAGTGTGTGAATTTTATTTCTATAAGATGCATCTTAACTTGGTAGTGAGTCGTGATAACAGTATCACTGGAGTGTGATCGAAATGAGGTAGTTCTGCTTTACGTTACAGAATTGGATTGTACTGGGCTTAGGTTTTTGTAAATTCATATTCTTAGATGCATCTCAGTTCTTTTTCTTCTTGAAATTTAAGCGATTAGAATTTCTTGAAAGTTGATTTCCAGAAATTTATGCCCTCTATATCCTTCATATGCACCTGATCAGGCGACGGAATGATGAATCCATTTTTTGATGGCTCGTAGGCGTCGATTTCAATGTGGTCACGTTCTCTGATGAGTCGGTTGACCTCAGAGAAAGCATCTTGACACAGGTCCGTGATCTTCCACAACTCCTGATCAGAAGCGATTATTGGAATCATTTTCTTAGATGCATTTGGAAACAGCTTCGTTAATGTCTCATCCAGGTATGAGAACATTTTCGGGAAGTCCTAAATATCAATTTGGCATTTAACGGAGGTGGTGTCGCCTAGGGGATTCGACGAATTTCATCGTCTTTAATTTAGATGCATCTCAAAAATTATATCAAGTTTTAAGTTTTTTACCTGATCACTGACATAGCAGTTTTTGTCATTAAGTTTGACCAAATGTAGTTCTGCGGCCGACAAGGAGTTGTTTAGTCCAATAGACAAAATGACTTTACCATTGAACTTCTCGAAGCATTCCGTTTGACACCACTGGCATAGCCTTGTGATGGGGATTTCGTCTCTTTTTTCAAGGACTCTGTGTCTGGTACCAGCGTGTCGAAAGTTCTTTGTCATCCTGCCAGTTCTCAGCATAGCAGTAAACCCCAACAATTCAGCTCCTCTTTTTTTATTTTCATATTTTGAGCGAAAAACGTGGGATATAATGAGAAATTCCGTATAAGATGCATCTGAGAATGTATTAAACCTATGAGCTAATGAATCAGACTAGACGAACGAAGTTTCGTTAGAAAAACATGTGGATATGAAAACTGACCCATAGGAGAAAATGCCAAATCCTTCTAATACTTGCTTTCTGCGCCCAAATTGCCGGATGGAACTGTCACCCAAGACCAGCGTATGGACCCCGTTGGCACACGGTCTTTTCCAGCCCCAGGCTTTTCCACCATGCCCTGGGTAATGATGCGAGATCGAGCTGAAAGATTTCCGCTCGGGCGTAGGTGTGGTTGATTTAGATGCATCTAATCTTTGTGTCTCCTTCTTAGAGGCTATTGTGAGATCACAATCGTCACTATTGAACGAGACATATGAATCGACTGAGGCATTAGCTGTAACTGCTGTCTCAGGTGGGGGAGTTTTGGTCGGAATCGAATCTGCTCTGGCGTATAGATCTTCATCCGAGGTGAAGAAAGTCGAGACCGAGTCCTCAGTTTGAGTCGTGATGGTATCATTTAGCGCTGACTGAAGCATCACTGTGTCGCCAGGTTCACCGTCGACAACATCTTCGACTGAACAATCTTCGAGTTCAGGTAGATCATCATCTTCATTAGATGCATCATTATCGACCGTCGATTCTTCTGCGATCATGGCCTGATCCAGATCTTTTTCAAGTTGTGAAACCTCAGTCGAATCCCTCTCAGATGCATCTCCATTTGACACTTCAGTCTCATCAGATGAGTCATCATCAGACCACTCGTAAATGCCCACATCGGCTACCATCCCCTTAGACCTGATTTCATCCTCAACCGCGTCAATTTTGTCCAAAATGAATACCCAAGCTGGGTCGATGGTTCTTGGTTTGGCTTTACCAGTGTCGGCGAACACACTATTCCACGATTTAACAACATCGATCCTTCTGAGCATCTCTTTCTTGGCTTCAGCTCTCCAGGCTGGATCATTGAGATATGGCATCTTATTGCTCCAGTATTCGGTTCCGATGCAATTGACCCAGTTTATGAGGTGACCATCATCGAAGGGTAAATCAGTGTCTGGGTTGATCCCTTCTTTGATTTCCATTTTGTTTGCCCAAGTGGTAGTGTTAAATTCGTTAGATGCATCTTTGTTTGGATCCTTTCTTGTTACGATTTCTCCGAATTTAGGATCAATTCTCAGTGCATCACTCGGCAGCTTTTCAAACATCCATTTCTGCAACTTTCCATTCCAGCCGTCTTCACGAAAGTTCCTTCGTTCATGAATGTTCCATCGTCTGACAACGTTTACCATTCTCACGTCATCGATAATCATTCTTGGCCATGAGAATCGAACTCTGGTCCAGTTATGAGATGCATCTCTATAGGCTAGTGGCTCGACTTCTTGTGTGAAGACTTTTAAGAAGTATTCAAGTTCGTCTTCTTTGAAGAAGTCATGCATGGTGAGCTTGACTTGCTGTTCACCGGGTAGTTTCATACAGAGTATGATGAGTTCAGCAGTTGCTGCGATTAGATGCACCACGTATCGATTCAGCGGACACCATCCGTCGCTACATTTGGCACAGAATGTAATAGCTGTCGTGAAATTTGCCTTCGTTTGCTGATAGTGATCACTTTTATGGTGTCAGATTAAATTTTTTGGAGGAAATTTTCCGTTTTCGTAGAGAAAAAATATATATATTCAATATATATATTCAATATATACATTCAATATATATATTCCTACGCAAGAGATGTTGAGACATGATCATATATTATTTTTATTTTGACTTTTAGATGCATCTCTATTATACTTGACACTATCCTGAGTTCGGGTCTTTCCTCCTGAGCTGGGAGTCCCCAGATCCCTCTTCTCATGTCATTTTTGTTAACGATGAACGGTTCGTAACAGTACATTTTGGCAATGTTAGCCACGATGTCAACGTATTTCAAGATTGCCTCTCCCAGAGTTCTGAGAAGGAGGTCAGATGCATCTTCACGTGCCCAAATTGTTTCGATGAAATAATTTTCCATGACCACATGAAACA
The DNA here is from genome assembly GCA_004367895.1 of Oikopleura longicauda. Classification (NCBI taxonomy): domain Eukaryota; kingdom Metazoa; phylum Chordata; class Appendicularia; order Copelata; family Oikopleuridae; genus Oikopleura; species Oikopleura longicauda. The sequence continues at coordinate 984 of SCLD01099541.1, read as the reverse complement.
GTATCAACTTTTCCTTGTTCACCCGAGAGACATCAATGAGTACCTTATCAGATGCATCATAGCTTTTGACGTAGTTGGTGTCCATTACGAAATGTTCATATGCATAGAACTTGCCTTTGACTCTACCCTGAAGTTTATTCGAACCAGTGTAGACTTTGATGAAGGTACCAAGTCTATCGTCGTCATCGGCTGAGCAACCAACTGTGTCATTTGTGACAAAGAATGACCTGGATCCTTCTTTTTGCCATTTCGAATGAAACACTGCTTCGTAGACTTGACTGTCAACCAGAAGCATGAAAGTGAAGTCAGAAGCCGTGAAGTATGCATGCCTGGTGAAGGTGTTAAAGCAAGGCTTACAGTTTCTGTTATTATGTTATCAAGATGCATCTTATTTGACTTTTATATGACTTTTAAATGAGATTATGTCAGGTCGGTCGTGACATTTGTAAACATAGTCCTGAGATGCAATTCTTTATTCTCGCGAATACTCTTGTTGACTTCTTCAGTGTAAAATGCATCTGTCAGTGAGAGCATGGCTCTTCGGCAATTTCCGATTTCGATGAGTTGGAATGGCGTGCAGTTTCTGTCTCTGGGATCGAGTTTGTGGCCCCAGGTGTTTATGGTGCTCAGTCGATTGTGCAAGGCGAAAACTCTCATAGGTTCAGAGCATGCGGCAACTTTTCAACCGCTTTTTATTTCTCCATGAACCACTTTTATAGTTAGATGCATCTCAAAGAAAGCTCAAAAGATCTCATTTATGATGGAAAGCGCCAAAAAACGACGGTGGAGTGTTCACATAGATCATGAACATAGATCATAGAAATAAATTAGCTTATGTTTATAGATCCGAAACGGATGAGTTTTTAGAAAGCGATTTCGTATTTGAATGCATCTTAGTCTAATTATCAATATTAGATAGATTTTTGATAGTATCGATGAGGTTCAGATCCGGTTATTCGCGTGTAGGACGGACCGAGTCTATCC
>SCLD01099530.1:0-10702 GCA_004367895.1 Oikopleura longicauda | reverse complement strand
ATTCAGTGCAAAAGAAGTGCCTGTGCGTTATTTGTGTGGCCCGACCGCTACCCGCCCATATCCCAAGTTGGTCAGTGACTTCTGCGCCAGGCCTCAACTTTGCATATTATTCAAGACTGTTATTGGCTCCTTTTTTTTGGTTGGCGATTTATGTTTCATTTATTTTTTTCTAGGCTCTAGAATGGTGAACTTTTTTTTTAATTTGCATTTTTTCTGGTCCAGATTGTATAGTTTTAGAATGATCACCGCAATGATCCAACAATCGCATGTCCGGTTCCAGGCTAATTTTATGCCTCCTGACACTGACACTTCTAATGATCTTGAACTTTTGTGACGTAATAGTCAAATTCACGTTCTGCGCCTTTTCTTTCGGGCTAAAACCGCCGACAACAGGAAGATCGGGCTCTAATCGAACATTATGTTCCAAAATGTTGATAAACTGAGCTCCAAGTCTAAAGTGACCTTTGGTCAATGATGAAATTAACCATGTTAAACAAGTTCAAGTTGTTATTGTACTGTACACGTCGCTTCTCGACTCCCTGACCAAGTCGCGTTTTTTTTATCGACATCCCGCTTATCACCCATGGGCTGTGTTTGCCGTGTTGGGAGCCCTCTCTCTACTACCATCGCCGTTTTGGCCACTTCAGGCAAGTTTATTTTGGGTGGAAATCCGGGGCACCAACCACGCCACATGTGTCACTGTCAATCAGTCTAAGTAGCCGTTTTTGAGCTTATCAAATGGGGCGCGGGATAGGCTGACACACTCAAATTTGGATCCTATCTAAAGTAAGCTTTAACCTATACATGGATTATTTTAACGAAAGAAAAACTTCATATTTCTTATCATAGGCGTTGTGAAAAGAAACAAGAAAAACTAATTCCGCATTAGAATCCGCATATTCTTATTTGAATCACTTTTTTAGGGGGAAAAGAGCACGCATGTGTCGACACACTGTGCCGTCGAGATTCGGAAAATGAGTTGGCCAGTTTCCGCTTGCTCTTGTTAAAAGTCTAAAGGCCACTTGATCGATTGATTCACTGTTATCAAATCACTTCGAGCATCTTCCTGTCGCAATCTCCGAAACACGTTGTCCATCCCGACAGCGCCGGCAGCAGTAGTAGTTAGTTGAGGCAGCTTGTAGCTTTGCAAAAATTTAAAATACCAACTGCGGCGACAGCCAGTAGTAACCGACACGTCCCTGAACAGTACCTCAATATCGCACTCAACCACCACCGAGTGACATTCCACCTCGTCGTATCGTTGGCCAGTTAAAAATGGCACTGAAGAAACGTGGGACAGTTTGGTTTATTAAAGTGACAACTGAAATGGCAGCGTAAAGTGACAAGAGTCAACGGCTAAAGAGTGTGAGCACAGCCCACCATCAAGCCCCCATCATGTCAACGTACTCAATCTCAATTAGCCGGAAAACGTATGGCACTGCCAGGCGCGACATATTTGCCGTGACAAAGAACGAAAATTACGGGTAATATAGTGAGTACAGATTTTATTGCAGTTCGTCAAAACTGTTGACATGTTGACGCTTTTATTAAAAGTAAGGTTTAAAAACAACCTTATTATTTCGCTTGGAGCAATAACTTCGTATTTTGATTTTTGACTCCTCTGACGTCGTCAAAATAGGACGAACACATGTTGAATTGTACATGCCTATGTAAGACACTGGTCGTTACAACAAATAAAAACAGACAAAGTTTAAAATGAACCAGAAAGTATCGAGTGAGGGGAGGCACATGCAGTTCCAAGCTTCCACAACCAGGTGTACGGGCGTCGGCGGCCAAAGCCTTCCCTAGGCCTCTAAAGCCGTTGATGGCTTTTGGGCGATTAGATCAGGGCACGGGGTGATGTCTTGGTCATTTTGGCGTCTTCGTATGAAAAAAAAGACAAAAACTAACAAAAAATGGCCAAATCAGTCGAAAAGATTTTTGAGTGCTTATTATGAGGAAATGGGACTTTCCGGGCATGTTGTCATCAAGCTAAGATTTTTTGTCAGCTTATTTTGAAAACGACCCTGGTTGTCAGACTTAACAATCAAGGCTTTTGAACCCTGGCCACAGAACAAGCTCTAAAGCTTATGTTCTTCAACAGACACGGGTCTCAGAGCCGCGGAAAAACGTTGCGGTCCAGATGATCAGTCGTTGATTAAAAAACCAGATGAATTTGTGCCAAAACAACTTAGTGTGGCTTCGTTCGTAAGGTTTTTATCGGTAATGATAATTATACTTTTTGAGTCTAACTAGACATCAAACTACGGATAATTTAACAGTCTCATGTTTGCCCCCATGTAACAGTTTTATGTCAGACGAGTCAACTGCAAAAAAGGCCAGTGCTGAAATATTCAGCCGGAAAAAGTGCAGACTAATCACGCTTAACTTTCACGTCTCTCGAATTTATGTAGTTTCACGGTCGTCGTGGCACTTTTGGCGGCCATTATTTGGCCGGAAACACACGTTTATCTGAGGCTTGGCGCTGTCTAAATAAAGAACAGTTTCATTGCTCAAGGTGAACTTGATCAGGTCGTGACAGTGAGGATCAAGAAGAGGATCGACTGTTTCGACATGGAATAACAAACATTGAAAATCATAACGTTATTACCGTGTAGTGCTTGCAACGCTTGGCCGACGCCCTCTTTTTTCATTTCTAAAAGTGACACGAGGTCAGGTTATTTTTAATGTTTCGACTAAGGAGTCAACTAGGGAGTGTTTCGCGTCTGGCTTGCATAGACGAGAATTGGGTACCCCTTTTTTGAATAGACCTTCCAATTTCGACAAAAAGGTCAGTGGGAGTACACCCACTCGAGTCTCGAGAGACCCGTTACAGAAAATGTTAAGTTTTGACAACTCAGTTAAGTCTATTAAGCCCAGTTAAGATGATCCGATTTGTTAACTGACGCCTTATGAAGGTTATGCAAAAAGGTCATAAGTCGGATTTTCCTTGAAATTAGCGAATAGCTGCACCATCAATCGTGATTTTTTTGTGCGTGTGTGTAAGGCTTCACACTTAAGTACTGCCTACAAAGGTGTTGCTTTACATTCTTATATATCACGTTTCGCAAGTTTAAAAAGTCAAAATTTTCGACATCTGCAATGTTGCTGCCGCTTACAATAATGCCTCACTCACGAGAGTCGACCAGTAAATACGAACACACACATTCTGTTCGCGGCGGCCAATTAGACTCTTGAGAGAGACACAAAATTTGAAACAAGTACAACGACAATCATGTACAACAATTATGAACATTTCGATGTTTGGTTCATAAACAGGGGCCCGCCGCGTTACACACCGGTTTAACATGGTTTGATTGTGTTTATGTGTGAAAATTGTGCCTACGTTTGCCGGAAATAATCTCAGACAACCACACCGCCGCCGTGTACATACTAATTTTGGTCTAAAATTTTTCGACGCGGCCGAAAATCGCCCTTTCATGCAGCATTTAGCATGATCTTTATCGGCACTGGTTAAAGAGCGTGAGAGAAATTGCAGCTCCCATTTGGCCAGCCACGTTGAACTGATGACCAAATTAGGGACTTGTTTAGAGAGTTGACGAGGGAAAGGAGAGAGAACAAGCTGCTCTCTTCGCGTCAATATATGCCAATTTTCGAGAGTTGACTTCGTTCATGTTCCAAGACACGCTGCGTCTTTGGATAAGTTCCATTTTGGATGTCGTGGGAATGAATAACCAACTAAGCCCAGTAGATATTTTAGACATTACAGCATTAAGCATGACCCAGGAAGGAAGCCCACGGTCGACATTAGTACTATTCTAATCGGACATAACTACGCGACATAATTACTGTAGCGATTGGTGCTAGGCGGATAAGTATTTGATAATTGCCCGTCCGAATTAGAATTCTCTATTTTGTTGTACCAGTAATCTTAGGTCGAGATGTATAACTCGAATCGATCCCGAATTGGCATTTCATTATTATTCCGGCGTTTGATGTAAACTTTGCATATAGAATGAACACACTACTTTTGCCGGGTGCATTTAATCCGTTCGGCGCAGACACTTACTGCATTACTCAATCAAGCGTACCCGCGCCCAAACTTCGACAAAATTCTTCGGCTTATAAACGTCGTCTTCGAACGGCCACAGAAAAAAATGACAACCTCTAAAGGAAAGGCAGAAGTGATAAGCACAGCTGAAAGCCCAAAATAACCAGTCTAAACAGCAGCTGAGACCAGGTTAATCAGCCCATGAGGTTCTCGTTGCGCTGCTCTGAGCGAAGATATGAAGGGTTTCCGTCGTATTATTACGGTGTTGGATTATATCCATCTTGGAACTGTCAACGTCGAAAGCGATGATAATGTAAGAAAAGGTGTCGCGTCGAGTTTGTTTGAAAACTCTATATTTAAAAGCCAGTCAATTTGCTTCCTTTACTGTTTTACAAATGGCACAGCATTGCTGACGAGACGCACTAATGAATGCTCTAAAATTGAACCGTCCAGAGAGGATATATATCTATTTTGGCCTAAGCGCGTTTTGAACCATTTAATTTAAATGGCTCAAAACTTGTATGCCAAAATATATGATATAAAGTGGTGACTCCTGTATCTAGGTTGTAAAAATAAAGATTGGCAATCGAAATGGCCAATCGTGGAATTACTTATTATGATTAGCAACACACTAGTAGTGAGTAGTAGTGGGCGCATCACGAAACAGCTCGCTTCGCTAAAAACGTGCAGATTGAAGAAGTCTAAATATTTCGAGGTCATCCACACGGGAGGGGTGGCTGCTTTCAATAGCATCAGGAGCCATCAATCTCGTAGTGGTAATAGTGGCCTAGTAAGTGGTTTCGGTGTCATTTGGGCCACTAACCCACCCGCCCTTACCCCCCTTTGGATAGTGATGACGGAAGTTTCGTTTTATTTCTGGGCAAAATTGAAACCGCTAATTAAATCATGCGTTTTTAAACTTAAGTCATACTAAAACCAGCCACAAAACTGTATAATTTAACTAGTGTACATTCAAACAGTAGTTGTTCATCAATTAAACATCAAAGTAATTGTTTTGCGATCATTTAGAGAGAAATAAAACGGCCTGGCCCGTAATTTCTGATAAAACCGATCGACTTTCGATAAACCGCCAAAACGCTTCCGACGTGTGTGGAGAGGCGTTGCGGACCATTCGAAAAAAGGGCCAATCGGACATTTTTATTTCTACGCTGCCCCGCGCGACGTTGATGATTGTTCAAGGAACGGGACCAAGTAACTAACCTTAAATTTCAAATTTAGACATGAGTCAGCGCATTTTGTGTTCAATTAATTAACGTCCGAATAAATACAGTCTTATCGCTATAAATGGCGTCCGATACTAAGCCCCAACGATCAATCATTTAATACGTACATAATTCGAGATGAGAGACTCATCAACGTCAACTTTCTTATGATATCAATTTGCATCATCTCTCAAACTTAATTAGTACACGTTTGACATAAATACTGAAAAACCAGTACAACAAGCAAAGCGATGATTTAAATAAGTGGGGTAACAGTCCATTCTACGAAGGTTGACAAAATGCTAAGGGGCAAGCAACTATTTTAAAATTGCATACTGACTACACTTTACAACATGTCGTGTCAGAACTAAGGGGCACATTGATATCAATCTACATGATCGTACAACATAAACACACTGTGCTGTGTATAGAATGAAGCAAATAATTCTACTCTAATTCTAGCATGGCGAAAATAATCGACACCCTCAGCGCGGCACTTGGTTTAGTGAAAACCGGTAAACTGTGTGTGTGTGTGATCTCACTTTAACACAGTCAAGGGCCCCCGCCACTCAAGTCACCTTTTTGATCCTTTATTTTACAAACTCGTTTATCAGCGAGTGTGTTACATTAGAAAGTGATTATGTTGAAATCTGTAATTAACTTCACTTTTCTAAAAACCACTCTTGAAAAACGGTTCATCAAGTCAGCTCTCTTGATGATTTTGCGCGTAGGGTGCAAGTGTGCCAATCATTGGGAAAGAAAGTGAAGATGATGATGTAAGATCAGGTTGGGGAACAAGATCACTGCATGTTCGATTTCGACATGGAAATTACAGCTGAAACAGCTAGTTTCGATTTACAGCGACATACGCTTTTTTCTTAACGACGACGTAGCAAGACGACTTCTATGATTGAGTAGGAGTACTGTTTCTGATACTCCACTGGTGAACTTGATTTGTATCGACACTTGGTCGAGTGGTGTATAATCTATTCGGGCGGTGTTACTTTCAGAGGGACGAAATTCAATTGATCTAAATTACATAACTTGACATTCTAATCTGTGTTGGCGATTTGCTTACCGACGCAACGGTTTAATTCAATCGCCAGCGTGTATGTGTGTAGCTTTCTCATAGAAAAACGGCGTAAAACAGACAGGATATATTTTCACGGTCGCTACTTTTGGCCAGAAACAACGTCAAAGTTGTCAGCCGAAAAAGCGGTCACCTCAACCCCGTTGTTTCGCTTCCCCAAAAAATCCATCATCACTCCGTTGTGTTGGAGCTGGCCCTGGCCACATAACGTAGCACCGGTGTGGGTGGACCAAATAGCAAGTTAGTTATCGTCGTAAAAGCTTCAGCTTTATAGGGTCCCAATGTCCGCCCCATGACCTTTCTCGGTGGGCAGTGATGGAGTGACCAGTTTTAATCAGCTGTAATTCAATCAGTCAAGCCTTGAAGGCGCCACTTGCCGTTTAGTGAAGAGTCTAATTGTATTGAACTTTTTCTATCTCGACTGAAGTCAGTTGATGACTTTAGAATACTTGTGATGAACACTGTGATTCGTACGTAGTGTTTGACCAGCTTGGCTTGGCTACTTTGCCTACTCCGGGGCAGCAGCTGCTTGCGTCATCACCACTCAGTTTAGAGTAGCGCGAAAAACCAAATACGACAAGTGTTAAATTCAGCAATTTGCCCATTTAGTGGTCGTGTCTTCGGAAGTTCTTAATTATTCCGACAAAGGCCAAAAAGCATGATATAAGTGATTTTGAAAGGTTATGGCGCTCCGCCGGGGGTGACTTGCTTGATTCTAGTCCGGTTCATCTCGATGCGCCATTCTAAAATTGAACTCATCCATCCCGAGCCGTAAGAAACGGAATTGAAACGCTTCCGTCACTTTTGTCATGTTTCACTTTTTGTGTGATATTAATTTAGGTTGAGTCATGTTCGAGTCGTTTCCTGGCCTCTGCACTAAAGGATGACGATCAATCAAAATTGTGTTCGAATTCTTACCATACCCCACAACACAACAATTATTATGATTCGTCCGTGACTTTGTGTGGCAAGCACAGCTTTGGTAATGGTCATGAATTTTGCGTTTAACTACCACGTAATCCGTATTCTCTACTTACCTTTGCCTAAGCTCAGGGCATGAAAGCCAGTACTTGTGTGCCCGGGCGAAGTATAATTAACTTAGGCCGGTTTTGACAACACAAAAACAGTAACCCTTTGCAAGTTCAAGTAAGACGCATTATACTATGATGGTGCAAATCAAATGTAAAAAACAGGGTACTGCTCATACCACGTCAGTGTGTGTGTGTTGGTTTTTTGTGTTGCTGTTGCAGGACAAGCCTACTGTTGGCGGATGCGAGAGTGGGGAGCGAGTTGAAACCGCGAAACAAAATCCGTCAACCGGATATAAAATTTGTATTTTATTTGAAAGCATCAGTTTGAAACCAGCCGTATGGCGAGTCCGGCTTCTTGGAATTAAGTTGCACCCAGATTGATTGATAGTTTTTTGGGTAAATGTTCAGCCAAAAAAGTGTTCAATATCGCATACAAGTCACCGTTGTTTAGAAACGTCTAAAATCAGGTGTGTACCCTGCTCTGCCACCAACACCGTAGAGATTGTAGAGGTGTCTCTCTCGAGTCTTGACAATAGTTACAAGCAGCTGGACAAGCCACTGTACATTATTTGTCACTAAGCGAGCAACAACAAGATAACGACACAGCGGCAGTCGTCGAAAGTCGCCTTGGTGAACCTTATTTAATCCCAACCAATGCCAAGTGCAGATGACTCTCGGCGGCAGCGTCATTATCGATAAGGCTAATTTCCTCCTAGTAAACTTGACATCAGAGCAAGCAGCTCACTCACTGATGAGGGAGTGAGTGACGGCACGTCCGCGTCGGGTGATGGGTGCCTTCCCGAATTTCCACGTAACCACCGCGTGGTGATCTTTATGTGTGTGGCGATGCACTTGATAACATTGCATAGGAGAACTGATGACGTACATATAACATAAGAGAGTGAGCCCTCGTCGCCTTAGAATGACGACTTCAGTGTGTCACTTAAGTTTGTGTTCTTTGAGCAGCTACAAAAATAATCGGCACTAAAGTTGGAATGTTGGTCGGTTTTAGTGGTTCAACTATATTTTCAAAAATTTATTAGTCCACCATAATTATGATAACAAGTGTCACGGCGACACTACTATGATCGTTTACTATTCAAACAAGGTGACCCTTTTTATCAGGTTCTATTTTGTTAATTTAGCGTTAACTGAAGGCGACCTCTAAATTAGAACATACACAGCTAACACACTATCGCCTTTCAAATCCGCGACCGCTTATCATCATTTTTTAATTCGGGTCCGATAAATTCTGATTAAAAGTTTAAAAGCTTATAAAATGGAACATTTGTGACATAGTTGCGACGACCGAGTATTGTAGTCGACCGGTAGCGAAACCACGCCTGAGACGGGTGCCTTCTGCATTTAATCGTCGAAGGCGGTCGCCAAAGGTGGGCGAGATCAAAGGAACTAAAAAATGCTTGGTGGCTACTTGCAACCGATCATAATCTACAATTTATCACCAATGTTCTTGTCATATATTGCCACTAAACAACGTCTAATATATTTTGGCGCAAACAGTGTCGAAGATAAATTTATACCCGCCCTTTTATACCGTCGCGACACTGCCGCGTTTTACAAAATGATCAAAACTCATCTGCGAGTTCACATTTGAGGTATCCGAAATCTGTTTATGACGTATGAGCCGCCATGTATTGGCATAACAAACGCTCTTACAGGCATACAATAAAGATGTCAATTACATTAAAGCGAGCAGCGTCGAGCCTACTAGTGTAATACACTCTGTAAAATTACATTATGTTTCACGTGCTGGCAAATGTGATGGCGGGGCTGATGTGTAAGTGCAGCAGAAAGAGGATCAAGTGCATGTTCCCATGTGTGCCACTTCTAAATATTACAGTGCCGCCAGCACTACGACCGAGAAATAAAGCATGTCAATTTGAAACCAAAATTAAACATTTTTATCTATCATCTTGTCGGTTAGTGGTGCGCGGGCGAATGCGGCACCGAAATCGCTCATTTACGGATTTAAGGCAATATCCGTGGCACCTAGTCCTCTAAAATAGAGTAATTCGACAACTCATTATAACGTTCGTAAATCACCTTGCCTTTCTAAATCGGGGTCTCATTAGTTGAAATGGTGTTAGTCGGTCAAGTAGTCAACGCGTAATCAACATGCTGACTGTAAAATGACATCTGATACATTTGCGCGGAGCGAACAGAAAAACTTGAAGCAATAAGCCAATATCCGAGGAGATGACTTATCTTCATCACTCGGCCCCGTCGCTGCTCAACCTAATTAGAAGTTAGGTTCGCCGATCGACCTTTACCTACAGTGGTGGCGGTGTGGGCCGGGTTCGTCGAACTTGGCCGAACTTTGTAGAACACGGGCCCTATTTTTAGCCACATTTAGGTGGTTTGTGAATACAAGTAGAGTTTGGCGGTTTTTGGTTTGTTTCGAAAAGAACATTTGTCCAGAAAAAAAATAACATCTCACTTTATTGTTGCCAATTTATTCGACACTTTGTCCACATCAGAGTGCATTATGGTTTCGTGTGACTCACGCTCCAACAAAAAACTGATGCTTATCAATGCCGAGCTTTGCTTAACATCAGACGCTGCTGCTGCTGCTGCGTGCACCCTTTGGTTAGGTCCAATCAGGTGCACTTAGTCAATCTCGGTTAGTTGGACAACTGTTGAGGTACTTGTTTTCGGCGAACACATTTCTTACCTGGATGGGTACCTATTTTGAGGCATACTTACGCCGTCCGACTCAATAGTAAAACACTTTACACCGCGACGACGTACGCTGTACGTACGTATTTTACAGACAACATCCAGAAATATATGTCCACGACTGTCAAAGCACTAAATTAATAACCGTCCCAATCAATCAGGAGGTCACATCACTATTTATAGTCGGCTGAGCCGATATGTAATGCGTTTGACATCGTACAATACGATTATTCGCGCTTTGTAAATGTATATATGACTGGAAATGTACGGTCAGTGCAAACTATGCTCGGTTTCGGCGTCAGTTCACGCTAAATCATCAAAGTTATTTTAGAAGTCTGGCACGTCGAAAGCAAAAAAAGAGGGCGAAGCTACATCGTTTGGTTAGATATATATATGTTGGTTGATGAGTTTTCCGTCAGAGAGCCATCGCATCAGCTTCGTTAGTGCTCACTCTGCTCTCGATTCGCATTAGAAGGAACATCTTCACTCACGCGGGCGGCCCGAGAAGCATCGTCCCGTCTCGACTCTGAGCGAGCGAGCACAGGCGCATTATGAAATGTAAACTACTACCTGCGACACCTCTAATTTACTTGAAAGTACACTCGGACTTTACTGCATGGGCCAAGTGGTCCGACGTCTGTGTGTGTGT
>SCLD01099519.1:0-10703 GCA_004367895.1 Oikopleura longicauda | reverse complement strand
TCAGCGTCTAACCACCTTAGTCTATTCGAATCATCTTCATTTTAAATAAGGATTTCCTTTGCATGAAAGTTAATGCTCATAAACGTGCTTATTTTACACAGAGATTAAAAATTAAAAAAATGAATAAAGTTAAAGCTTGATGATCGTGGTTTTGGCAATGAACGTGAAACTTAATCAACAAAAATGAAATCAAAATGTTTATCAGTATGTATGTTGCTACAATAGCGTATACTTATAATTTAAACATATTTAACAAATAAATAAACTCACATTTTCTTCGCGTTGTTCCAATTGAATTTTGCCCTTATTCCACACTTTATAATTCTTCAACTCTTCTTCTTTTCTTAATCGCTCTTCTTCAGTTTCGGCATGTTCTTTTTCGAAGTTACGTTTTTTGCCAGTTCCCTTCTCGCGATAAACAGTCGCTTGATTCATTGCATCCTCGATAATCGCCGCCATATTCGATTTCGCAAATTTGTCACTCTTCGCCTGTCTGTGCTCGTATTTGGAATTGATGCCCGCTTTACCGCCATCGGCCATTTTCTGCAGTTTCGATTGGACGCTTGAAATCATAAAGATAATGTATTTGTTTGGTTATTTAAAATGCAATTTGTTATTACTGTCAAGATTAGTTATTCAAAACTTGTCAGCTGTTCTGTAAAAGTGAAGTCAAAATCAAAATCAAAATAGTCAAGAAACACTAAACATTATGTGTACATCTGTTTGGTTACATATTATGGTGAATAAAAGTATTTACTCATTCTTGGGCGAACCGACCGGGTTCCGCTGTGGCGATGCATCCGAGTCAGAATCAGCTCGTTTTCGCTGCTGTCTCACTGGTGATTGATCATCATCAGAAGAGTCCTGTCTCTTTCTCCGCGGTGGCGAGGCATCACTTGAATCAGCTCGTTTTCTTCGTTTTGGCGAATTATCCGAATCGCGACGCGTTTTTCGTACTTTTTCAAGAGGATGATTTTAATTGAGCCTACTATGTTTTTCTAACTAAAGCTTTATATACTGTACTGTGCGAAAAATAAAATACAAAATTTAAGTACTCAAATCAATCCCTTTTTTCCTGGTGAAGCATCAGAATCAGAATCTGCTCGTTTTCTCCGTCTCGGTGGCGAATTATCGTCCGAATCGGCCCGTTTACGCCGGGGCGGCGAAGCATCGCTTGAATCGGCTCTTTTTCGCCGTTTTGGCGACTCATCCGAATCGTGACGTTTTCGTACTTTATAATTGGATATTTACTAGTTTTAATTAATTTTTAAATATTTTTAATTTTTAAATCCAAGTGCCTGGTGACGCGTCATTATCACTCGAATCTGCTCGTTTACTTCTCCTGGCCGGTTCATCATCCGAGTCAACCCTTTTTCGCCGTTCAACCTTCTTTTTCTTCTTCTTATCCCCAATCGCCTTCCACCCGTCCTGCTTCCTTCTCAGATCATCTGGCCGTTCATCAACAACTGACGCTATAGTCGGCGCAAATTCGTCATCCTCGGCCGGTTTGATCTCGTCCCACGCCACATCCGTATCTCTGACCGTTAAGTTTCCCTTGCTCTTGACTTTTCGCTTTTTGCGTTTTTTATCCGGCTCCAAATACTTTTTCAAGTAGTCTGCTTTTGACGACATTTTGCTAAAAAAAACTAAAATTTCTCACTTTTTGGACAAAAACAACACTGTCTTTCCCTTTTTGGTCGTGTCGAAAATGGGAAATTAAAAAACGTCATGAAATAGTGTATAGAATGACGAATAAGGCAAAGATGATAACTCCACGATAGTATAGTGGTGAGTATCCCCGCCTGTCACGCGGGAGACCGGGGTTCGATTCCCCGTCGCGGAGTATTCTTTTTTTCTCGCTCTTTACTAAAGAAAGGGAAACTAAGCAACACTTTTCCCATTCTGAGAATTGAAAGAGAGAAAAAAAAGAAAATGCCCGATATCAGAGTGGTGCCACTGGGCGCCGGGCAGGATGTCGGCCGCAGCTGCATTTTGGTGTCAATTGGCAACAAGAACGTCATGTTCGATTGTGGCATGCACATGGGATACAATGACGAGCGTCGCTTTCCCGATTTCAACTACATTACGGGTGGTACGGGCACGCTGACGCCGCACATTGACGCTGTCATCATTAGTTAGGGGTTTCAGTATTTTTCAAGTAGAACATATTCTACTGGAATTCCACAAATGCAAATCCGAAACTAAAGCCACTTCCATCTTGATCACTGTGGCGCCTTGCCCTACATGTCCGAGCAAGTCGGGTATGAAGGCCCAATCTACATGACAATGCCGACAAAGATCATCGCCCCGATTTTATTGGAAGACTTTCGCAAGGTGGTGACGAAGCGGGACAAAGGAACGCGCGTTTTTTTAGTACTCTTCTTGCGGATCAGACTCCGTCATTGCCTTTAGCCACAGTAGACTCATTTGCCCGTCGGTTTGTGGATCGCCTGTGGAATTGCCTTTAAAACTTGTCCAGTAACTCACCGAGGTTGTGGGTTCCAAATGCGTACATCGCATTAGCGTTGAAAAACAGTGCTACGACAAGTAAGTTCATTATTACCCAACCTGACCCAAGTGCAAGTGGTTAAATACGGCGCATTAAGTATGTACTGTGTTAATGGACTAGTAAGTGGACCATTACGTCAGTCTGTCTTTTTTTATTCCTCTTGACCAAATTTAAAAACTTCAATATTATGTGGCAAAAGCGCATCGTAGATCAGTTCCACATAGTCCGGATCCGATGTTGCCATTGCTCTTAGCCACAGTAGAGCGATTTGGCCTTCAGTTTTGGCCTCGTCTGAACTTGTGTCAACTCTGAAAAGGAGTCTTATATTGACCAACCTAACTGTCTTTCGAATGCGCCATGCAAATCGCAAGTGCATGCAAGAAGTAAGAATATAAGTGACTTCATTTTTTGTTTGACTTCTAAAAAGAGGTTGCGCTTAAATACTCAAATTAACCCATTATAGACTAATTGACAGTATATAGCTTATACTGCGCATAATGCATTGACACGACTTGGCACAGATTTTGAGCACTTTTTATTGCATTGCAATCGACGGATACAGTAGTTGATAGAACTTTGACTCTCGACGACGGCGACACTTGCGCTGATGTACCATTTGTTCAATTTCCATCTTGCTCAAAATGCGGACAAATGACGTTTCAGTAATGGCCTCTGTTTTCGCTTTGATTAATTTCACCAGCTGCTTGTATTCGATTGCCAATGTGCCAAAGTTCATTTTTTCGTCTCTCCCTTTTTTCTGTCTGGCTCGTTCTAGTTATATCACTGGCGCAAAGTGATCCAGTGGCGGTGGTGGTGTTTAGGTAAAGCGGATAAAGTGGCGAGACCGCACAAATGTACCTGCATTTTTTGATATAAATATATAAAAAAAACGTGCAATCTAAGCCGAGGCGCTCACCTTCTTCACGTCTGACATGATCAAGGATTGTATGAAGAAGGTACGCATTTGTGGACTGCATCAAGAGATCAAAATCGACTCGCAGCTATCACTCAAAGTGTACTACGCAGGCCATGTACTTGGCGCGGGCATGTTTCGCGTCACTGTCGGTAAGATTGCCCTTATTGAATTAAACAAGATGCATAAAACAAGAAATTTAGGAGACGAGTCTGTACTTTACACGGGCGACTACAACATGACACCGGACAGGCATCTGGGCGCCGCCTGGGCAGGCATGATGGGATTAATTTTTACTAAAGAATCGATTTAATTATTTTCTATTAGTCTTATCCTAGATGAATTACTACATAGTATTATCCTAGATGTATCCATGTAAATGTCAATCAAAACATAAAACATTAACTATAGCAACATAAGTAGCACTCAAAGTAGTCAGCGAACTAGCTCGAGACTTATAAAAACTTGAAAGGTGACATATTATGGTGACTATGATTTTTCGTTTCACTTTTATTTTCTCATCACAAAAAAAACAGATCGCTGCACGCCAACGCTTCTAATCAGTGAGTCGACCTATGCCACCACCATTCGCGATTCGAAGCGATGCCGCGAGCGTGATTTCTTGAAGAAGATCCACTCGACCGTTGAAAATGGCGGGAAGGTTAGTTACGTCGAAGGGGTTTTGAACAGCCGCAAACGATCCACACGGGTCCGCTTTAAAAAAAATTATCGAAAATAGTGGGAGACGTTAAACTCACCGTACTAAGGTCACTTGCCCATTGTACATTTCAATTGTAATCAGCCACTCTTTGCAGTAGACTTCGCGTGGCAATCGCCCATGATAGCATCTCGATTTGACTGGACATTTCACCTCGTTTCGCATCTGATAAATTCGCCCCGTTTCCGTGGAATGAAAGTACACTTGGACCTGTTCAAATCGACCCTTTAATTATTCTCACTTAATTACAATTGATTTTTATCAGTCAAAAACCTCCGATATTTTCTTGTACGCGACTAAAACCGGGCGTAAACCGAGATGAATTATATCGCACGCGTCTGTCGCCGTCAACTGGGCCAGTTTAGAGTACGCCACTTTTTGTGGTACATGTATAGTCGTTGTCGTTAAACTGTTACGAGTATTGAATGGTTGGCGATCGATTCCGATCGGTTCCGCTGGTGATTGATCCCATGCCAGTCCCACTCCTATACCGTGACTCCATGTGCTTTTATCGGCAATGATGAAATCATCGATGTAATGCTCGATGAAGCCACCCGTTGTTTCAGGCGAAATCAGGCAACTAATGAGCATATTCTTACTAATGCATGGGTCCTCGTCCTGGTCCTCCTTTTGACCGGTAAAATCGAAATAAGTCAAGCCATCAATGGGCCGTCGCTCGAACTCGTGTCGCTCGTTCAAATCAAACCAAACGTGCTCTAGCATTAGCGTATTCCGCGCTGCTAGTACTGATTGTTGAATCATGACATAAAAAAGCATAGTTTTTTTAGTGAAGAGAGCATAGTACTCTATAACACTGATTTATTAACCGACTTTATTTTTACCGTGACCCATAATTAGTTCCAGTAAGATAAAGGCCAGATGCCTGACGTCATATATATTTAGGTATTGATTCCCGTCTTCGCCCTCGGTCGTGCACAAGAACTGTGCATCCTATTGGAATCGTACTGGGATCGGATGAAGTTGAACGTGCCAATCTACTTCACCGCTGGGTTGGCCGAGAAGGCCACCAATTACTACAAGCTATTTGTCAACTGGACCAATGAGAAGATCAAGGAGACATTTGTCGAGCGTAATGCCTTTGACTTCAAGTACATCAAGGCCTATCAAAAGGAGTACTCCGATGCCAAGGGGCCCATGGTCGTCTTCGCCACACCGGGCATGTTACACGCTGGCCAATCGCTCGAGATCTTCAAAAAGTGGTGCACGGATGAGAAGAATTGCATCATTATGCCGGGCTATTGCGTCGCTGGCACCGTTGGCCATCGGATCCTGCATGGCGAACGTCGCATCCAAATTAACAATCGCATTGTCGACATTAAAATCAAAGTCGAGTACATGTCATTCTCGGCGCATGCTGATGCCAAGGGCATTATGCAGCTGGTTAGAATGGTCCAGCCAAAGAATTTAATGTTTGTCCATGGTGAGGCGGCGAAGATGGAGTTCCTGGCGAAAAAAGTCCAAAAAGACATTGGCATCGCCTGTTACACACCGGCCAATGGGGAAACAGTGACAATTAACTGTCCACCTAAAGTCCGGGTCAACTGTTCGACTGAGCTGGTGCGGAAGGCGATGAAGGTAAAAGACAGACTTGTTTGATAATTACTGCCCTACTACTTTACCCAGGGTGCAACCAACAATGAGGCCGTGGTGCATGGGTCAATAGTGGCCAAAGGGAAACGCTTACAATTAGTCGAATCAAGGTAACAAGCAGTAAACATAACAGTAAACGAAAAACATTATTTATTAAGTGACGTGCTCGAACAGCAGCGACATATCAAACGACACAAAGTATGCCTGGTCAGTCACATTCCGATTCCGAGCGGGACCACGTTTGAAAAGACAGAGGCAATATTTTTAATATTGAAGACGCTCATTGTTAACTTTATCCCCGAGTCCATTTCCGGTACGATTTACACTTTTCAATTTATTAAAATTAATCAATTTTGCTTATAGACTATCGAATCGAGAAAGTCAAAGAAAGCGTGATTATCACCAACGACATGCTGACCATTGAGCTGAAGGCGGCACAGAACAAGAAGCAGCGGTTGATCGAATGCAAATGGCCACTGGAGCTGGACAGTGAGGCGAACGAATTGATCAAGTGGATCAAGAAAGACTTTTTGAATAATGCACTTCAAGCGCGATAAATAAAAAAACTGCCCTGAACTTGATTTGATTGTACGAGTTCACGCATAAAAAGTGGAACAATGAGGAGTTAAAACCAGTGTGCCCCAGTTCAGACGTCAATCAGTTTAGTTAAACGGCAGCTGAGTAACACAACGCTGAGCTTCATATTCTTTTCAGATGTCACTTGTGGGTAGCGTCCCCAGTGGTCCCCTCCGATATACTGCAACTATAAGTACAGCTACTCATTCCTCAGTCATTCACTCAATCACAGTCATGTCATTTGATCTATCGACTTTGTTGTACTTACTATGCGACATTCGCTGTCGAATTGGCATGATTGTCTTAGGCTTACTCGTTCCCGCCACTATTATAACCGTATACTTTTTGACCGATAAAGAAGTGGAAAAAGAGCCATTAATCTTTAATACCACATCTGCATTAGATCAAGGATACACCAACATTTTCGATGAAATTCAGCTGATTTATCCGAATTGGTGAGATTAAACTGAGCATGAATGATTTAATAAACTTTATTTGTCTAGTACCTTCTTGCCATTTCATTACGAAATATACCCGCATATGATTTTCCCTGCCAACATGAGGAGCGCTCTGGTCGTGACCGACTGTGAAGAGTCGACACTAAAACGTTCTGAGAATGTCAAGTTCAAGCCGAACCTGATGAAGGTTCACATGGAGAGACTAACTCATCATAACTTGGCACATTGTTTCCAACCGGAAATTCGTATTTCCCAGTTATTACCCGCCTTCATACCATTTAACCGTGGGCTCAATAACTCCACGCCACGGTTATCTTTTGCGGACATGAATTATTTGCCATCTGACCAGATTTATATGACGCTATCGGCATACGACCGTAGTCAGCTGAATATTTGCTCAATGAAAATAGGTGCTTAATTGTTCAGATGTCAGTTGAAAAGCTACGTCCATATACATGTGCAATATGGAGAATATCTTCTGGCAACAACTTTGCTACAAAACACCGCTTTAGTATTGACTGTACATACATTCTGAGCAACTTTCTAGTTCATGCTTGAACCATCTGTTCGACAATAAATAATAACAATAAAAGTTGTTGCTTCACCAAGCCTGTTGGTATAATGACTTGGTGTCCCTTTATAAAGAGTTTGCAAGTTGCATAAAGCGTGATAATTGAGCACTTTATCTTGACGAACTTGGTGGGCTAGACACAGCAGGCATCAGCAAAGAACATGGAACGGTGTGTCTATTATCCGCTTTCATACCACTCAACCGTGATCTCGACAATTCCGCGACACAGTTCTCCTTTGCGGATATGAATCATTTGCCATATGACAAGATTTACGAAACACTAACGGCATACGATCGTGAACAGCTGAATATATGCTCGAAGAGAGAAAATGGTTAATTGCTTCAGATGTTAGTTGAGAAACTGCGTCCAAACTGCCGTCGTTGCTGGTCGTTGAAAAGAACGCACCATGCCATGCTGTTGAAGGCCATCGCCAGTCGTCTCCGTAGCCAGTCGACTCCGTAGCAGTCGTTGTAGAATTGTCTGGTGTGGTATCAAGGATAAGCAATTCTTTTTCTCTCTCTTTTTTGAAAACGTTAACACTTGTTATAATGGCGGCAACAATAAATGTCAAGCAAATCAGACCGATTGACAGTCCGACTCTTATATTGGATTTATTAACTGACATGACTGACTGACGAGTAGAACCTGGCATAGAGTTCTCCTAGCAAACTACTCATCTCTTGCACTCGAGCGTAACGAAGTCATTGATTCGTGAATGACAAGCTGTCAGCATGATGCTGAGTTGCAGTGTGAGTGAGCGAACCAAGTGGATCAAGAAAGACCTCTTGAACAAAGCACTGCTAGCGCGATAAATTAAACAACATGTACAGTAGACCTGGATTAGTTTGACACGGATTAGTTTGACACAAGTGAAAAACCCGACATTTCTCGCTCATTTTGTCTCTGTCGTTTCAGGATTAGTTTGACACTTCGGTCAAATTTTTGGTCCAAAGTCGCATTTCCGACTTTTGACGCGATGATTAAAACAATATTGAACACATTAAACACATAAGAGTTACTTATTTGACTGATTTAAATGATTTTGACCGTTTTAACCACTTTTATCGTCTTCAACAACCCCAAAAACCACTAAATTGACCGAAATTGTAAAATTAGTTGCTGTGGGAATAGTTTGACACAAGTTTGACACTAGTGTCAAACTAATCCCGAAAAATGCAAAAGGACTGACCACTTTTTACGAAACCATGTGTCAAACTAATCCAGGTCTACTGTATGATATGCTGCATTACTCCGTACTAGGAGTCGTCCATCTGGAAGTCATTGACAAGGCTTTTGTAGACTGAGTTTATTTGTGTCACTTTTTACATTTTGCCGTCGATCCATAGGCGGAACTGGGCAACATCGGAGTAAACGCCGGGGTAGGCAGCCTGGGCACAGCCGTAGCCCCATGAGACGGCACCGACAAGTTGGTTGGACTTAACAAAACGATGTGTTTCGGATAATAAAACAATCATGATTACCTTCTTGACTGGTCCACCGGAGTCGCCCTGGCATGCGTCCTTGCCACCGCCGTTGACACCGGCACAGAACATACCCTTTAGAATGGCACCGTTGTACTTGTTGCGTGCGTTACAGTCGGAGACGGTAATGTACTTGACATCGACACACTTGAGCGTTGATGGGTATGAGCTGCCTGGGTACTTGGTGTTGCCCCATCCACAGACGCGAACAGTCTCGCCTGACTTCATCCACTCGCCTGATCTGTATCCAGGCAATGGGAGAGCAGCAACCTTTGAGTTGAGAGTGAATTTGCTGTGTTTAAGAACAGCAATATCATTTTGAAGCGTGTTCGAGTTGTAGCTCTCGTGGTTGATGAAGCTGGTGACGGACTGCTTCTCCTGGCTACTCTCGTTTTGCTTGATATCGTGAGCACCGGCAACGGCGGTGACGCCACTGCGCTGGTAACAATGGGCAGCGCACACGGAACGGGTAGCAGAGACAATGGTGGCACCGCAGAAGTGGCTGCCAGACTATAACAAGAAACGTAAGTTGACTTATCTTTAGAATCTCTTTCTGCACCTTTTGTAGAGACAAAATGTACGGCTCAGAGTTCTTAGACGGCGTATCGCCACCGATGATTTTAACGTCGTCGGCGGCGGCAAGGGCAAGGAGTCCAGCGGCGAATTTCATTTCTGTTTAGACAAAACGTAACATCATCGTCTGAGTGCCAATAATTTAAGTCAATTGTCAGATGTGAACACTCCCATCCTTGAAACCGGCTCTGATAATATGACCTCATAATGTTCACATGTTCATATCACATATTCCGAAAACACGTCACATTTAAGTTAAGTATATGTTTTCAATAAAAACGTTTCCGATCTCGGAGAAAAACTTATCACCCACCGCCAACAACAGCAAACGTTATGCAGCACCTGCTGCCGCTGCCCAGAGTCCAGTTATTCAACTTGGTCTTGAGAAAATTGCTTATACGTTAGTAGCGCTCTTTATTTATCGAATTCGCTTCGTTTTTTTTGTTCAAAATCGAATGTGTTTCAAGTCAAACAGCTTCAGCTGATGCGTTTCACTTGACAGCAACATGATACGATCCTCATTGACGACAATGCCCTGTGGTGAGCTGATGCCGTCGCACTCGACCAGGATATGATTGCGGAATTTACCATCGCCCGTGTAGAAATCGACTCTTGTTGTTCGTGAGAAAATAAATGATCAGAAGATCAGTCACGTTGAACTTACCTATTGTTGCCTTCGTCGGCGAGTAAGAGACCACCGGCCCAATCCAAATAGGCGATGCCTTCGGGAAAGCTCATTTGGCCATCGCCGCGACCCTTTGTACCGAATTTGAATTTGTAATTGCCTTCTTCGTCAAAAACTTGGGGCAAGCATTATGACGGATAATCAACAAGTACCTTTAATGCAGTGGTTGTGATGATCAGTGACGAAGATATCGTTTCCTTTATATTTCGGTTTTTTCGACTTTTTCTTAAAGATCGGCGCAATAACCTAAATTGTGTCAAAGTAACCATTTCCTGGTGATGTGGTAACGTAACGCGGCGATTTGAACTGGTTGTTCTTGTGTCCGAACGCGCCAAACGACAATATTTTACCAGATGTGCCGAAGATCGTGACGCTGTGCTTTTCTAAAGGTGGTCATGATGTTCAATTGAATAATAAATAAATTAACATTAACCTTGATCCGTCAAAACAAAGCGGCCGCGCCTATCAATACAAATGCCGTGTAATAGTTTAAAATCGGGATGGGTAAAAGTGGAAGTCAAATGACCAGCCGCTGTCCATAAAGTCACCGTGCGTCGGCACACCATGGCAACCTGAAGAAAGATAAGTTTAGAGTGTAAGCTACGGT
>SCLD01099508.1:0-32433 GCA_004367895.1 Oikopleura longicauda | reverse complement strand
CGACGCCGTCAAATCGGCGTATCAAAAGCTGACGGACTCGTCCGAGATGATTCAAAACACGTCCAGCTCGGAGGATTCGGTGCGGAATGCAGTGTGAAATGAGTGCAACAAGTTGAGCGTACTTCTTAGGAAAATTGAGCCGAACACACACAAGACTCCATTCACAGAGGGGAGCAACCAGAAAAAAAACCGAACAGATCAGAGTGCAATATAAACTAGCATTATTTCAACTTCTAAAAAAATCTCTTCATCATCCTTCACACACACACACACCGTAGACCTAAAAAACAAGTCGGCGAAATGAGCCACTTGCCACAGCCGAGAGTTTAGTCTATTCTGTCATTTTACCGCGCGTCCCAAAAACCTAAAAACAGAAACGAGAAAACCCAAATACTAAATAGGGAAATCAAGAATGACAAACAAAAAACCAGGCCGTTGTTCCCGATACAAACTTTCTTATATACATCTGCAGCGTCACTTCATCACCTTCACACTAACGAACTAGATAATTACACACACATATATATATATCTATATATACAACCCCCAAAAAACAAGAGACCAACGTATACTAAACTGTATATATAAATTACACAGCGAGACAACAATGATGCCACCTTCACGCCAGCCGACTTTTATTTATGTACTAAATTATTCGTAATTTTAAGTGATAATAAATTGATAAAACACACGAAACTCTTATAACTGTAGTTAATTGTTGCTTGAGCTGAGTTGGTCGTTTCTGGTCGATCAGTGTACACGGTTTGGTTTTATCGTGACATTGATTGAGTCATGCATGATTTGAGTGAACCATCGTAACGGCCGGGGCCAAGTAGCATCCAAGAGTAGCACTTGCTCGGCTTCATCGGCCGTGTGTTGTTGCGTATAAATTATACAGTAAGAGTGTGATCGTTGAACACGATCGTGTAGTGCACCCCCACTTGAATCAAAAGATGCCTCTTTGATCCTTTATACAGAAGAAGACGTGCTAGATTCTAATCTCAGTTTAGAACATATAACAGTTCTGATCATTGTACGCAACTCGATTGTATTGATTACCGCAGTTAACCATTCGGCGGTTGTTTCATAAATTTCAAGTGGCCATTTAAAGTCATAAAAAATGTAATCTCCAGCAATGAAGAATGCATTTTTGGTTTTGCCTTGTCTAAGAGGAGGTCTAAGATTTCAGCCTTTAATGTAGTAATTGTGGCCCACTGCACACCAGTGTGCAGAGAGCGAAAACCACGTTTAGAACTGCCGAATGGTTAATTTGATTTGCCTCGACGTATACCTTAAAAACCAAATCAGAAGTGAGTTATAACTACCACAACATACACTTTTGTGACTACTTGAAGTTGGTTTACAAGGAAAAGAAAGGGGCGAAAAAGAATGAATATTTGGACATTTTTGTTTGGTAAGTTTACTTTTGGAAGGACGTTATTGCAACAAGGCAGCAGGCAAGCCGTAACACACCAGACAGGGGCTTATGTCTCGGTTTGTTTGACTTTTCTTGTTTTAGCATTTATGTTTGTCAATGCAGCTCAAAGGACAATTGTGCCTTACTTATTCAAACGCAGTCGGTTCAACCCGTTCCTGTTCAAAAAACGCAGCATGGTAAGATAACAACGTCAGTATCGGTTACGCTCAAGTTAAGGAGCCAATATTACGCCTGTCTGATGTGTTGGCGCCCGAATCAGAGGCAATGAGTGCTGCTACTGTTGCTGGCGAGTCACCGTTCGTCACCCCCGACGATATTTACTTTTTCTATTAACAAACGTCGCAACGTACTGAACTACGCGTCCGTGTGTACTTGGCCGAGTGTTCAATTCTGTGTTGTCGTCATTACTCTACCCCCATTCAAGCCACCAGCTTGCTGCTTATCGTTATCGTGGCATTTGGGTGAAAACAGATTTATATAATAGTCGGCTCGTCGCCTTTTCTTCAAGTTAACTGACAATAAAATAAACGTGTCCCGCTAACCTCACCACCAGTCTCATCGTGATCCCTTCCGGTCAGTTACACCACGTTACACCCAAAAAACCCATTTAGAAGTGGCCGACGGCGGCGGCGGACGATGCCTTTGAACAGTCACCTTTCCGCCGCTCAGACCCGGATTTGTCCAATGCGCCATTGCGCGAGCGTGGATAGTGAGCTTGAAGTTGGTTTCTTGATTTTGACCCATAATTGCATTGATTTGGGCGACAAAAACGGGCAGCGCAAAAGCGGAAGTTGACACGGATATGTCATTTGGAGTCACTGTTACATTGGACGTAGCCGAATGGCCAAGATGATTGCCAATTACAAGCTTTTTCTGCCCAATTCAATTCATTTTCGCGCCGTTTGAATTTGACGAATGGACATAATTGACGATTTTATAGGTTGTAATTGGAATGATAGAAGTATAACTGACGTCATAAACAGTCCGCTCATACCAGGACACTTGATCCAAAGTGAAGGAGAAAAGTGCTCGATCTAAATTATCGGCCTATTATGCGCACATTACGCAGTAAATTCCAAATGAATAATGTAAAGCCCGTCTGAGGCCCCGGTGACTGCAAAATAAGGTACGCCGCACACTCACCTCGCCTCAATCGTCGCTCCGTCGATCCGGTTCAATGTGTATGGCAAAATGGCACGCATTAAAACCAGTGGTGTACTAATATTTATTAGATTTCCGTGCCCCTGTGTGTATGTTCCACGACGATGGTCAGTGGGAGTGTGACCGAGACGGGAGAGCGGCAAATATTGTATTAATAATAATAGTAGTACCACCAAAGTCCCGATAAATAATAAGTTCAAAAAAACGAAGACGACGGCGCGAAAATATTTGCCAACGGCAGTTAGAGCCGCATATTTGATTTGGGTGTTTGCATGACACTTATAACTTTTCTCTGTTTCATTTTTGTCATTTTCGAAAATCAATGATTAACTGGGTGCAAGTATAAAACGAGACCGGCCTCACGGTGGTTCAATATATCACTTCCATGAGATCTGAGAGATATTGAGAAACGTAAAAAGGCGATCTTAAATATTGAGGTAAAGTTGGCTACAATACGTTTTAATGATGAAAATCGTTAACGTCTGTACAACTGTACCTAAATGCTTGATCAGCGTACTCTACGTCTAACAGGGCACATTTGAACGTGGTGGGGGTATGGGCGTTGCCTATTGCGCCTATTGCGAATGAATTATTTGGAGACATAAGACGATTATCACTTTTACAATAGTAACCAGACTTGAAGTTAATCGCACGTTGTTGAACTCAGGTGATCAAAATGCGATCATACACACTCGACGATTACCAATTACAAGAGGGGCGGCCCACTTTAATCATTACAGGGAATAATCTCGAGACCATCCACTCTGGAGGCACCCCGACTCTCGGTCCCGCTGTTTGGATTAGTTCACATAGCTACACAAGGGCTATTAAACAAATTCGACATTTTGCATCGTGAAGACGGCGCATGTGATCTCATCCCGGTATCGTTCAATTTTAAGCTTCTCACCACATTTGGCCCCACTTGGGCAGCGAGCCCGGGTCAAACTAACTCAATATTTGTGAACTTTAACTTGCTTAGAAGGACACCGATCGCCTGGCTTACCGTAAGAGTATTTAGTTGGAAAGCATTATGAAACGGCTATTTATTTTTACTTTCCGTTATCCGAGTTGACCAGTGAAAGGAGTTTTTCTGGGCACAACTTCAACCCCGTTACCATGAAATTCAAGCTGACCAAAGCTGTCATAATCTAAACCGAAGTTGAAACACACACCCACACTCGAGCACAAAGTAGCTTGTCTAATTATGACCATATTCACCAGGGGCGGATGATTTTTACGTGATTTGACCTGAAAAAGTCCAGCGAATACAAGTGTGATAATATGCAAATGGTTACATCCGAACAAAGTTCACAGTGAACGTACACAACGTATCAGTTATCAGTTGACAAGTCGGTATCACCAAGCACAGCTTAGCCAAGGGGGATAGAAGCCGTCTAGGACGTTGATAAGTGCTGTTCAAAGCAGATATGATCTCGTAGCCGGGTCTCTCGGCCAGTGACAGAGACAATCTTTTTAGAACAATCTGCTGTTCATAAAACAACGACGTAGTCATTCACTACTCACCGCCCAATCATGGTGGAATTCGTGGTTTTAAGGGTTTTAACTTTAGAACCTTTAAATTGGTAATTCTACCGACAGTGACAGCGAAATTGCGTAAAAGTGGCGGTAACAAAACACGCAATCTATCGAACTTGATTTCTCATCGTCGGCGACATGTAAATCGCCGCTGCGCCCTTGAGTTGGACCTCTAAACAGTAATTGAAGTTTAATATAATTACACTCAATTAAAGTTCACTCACTTTTGGTGTCGGCTCGATATGCCGTTGAGAGAAAGTCAGTTTCACTTCCGAACACGACATGAAATTCACCAAGCTTTTTGCTCTTTTCACATTGGCCAGCACGCAAGGTTAAGTTGTTTGATTAACTTTTTTTAGAGTTTATTTCAACGTTTTAGATGCACCACCAGGACTTGAGTTTGACAAGATTTGGCCCGTTTTGATGAGACAGGCCAAAATACCGAAGAATTGCCTGTTTTGGCCTTACTTGATGGGGGGCCAGAAAATGAATCCGCTGTTGTTTTACGAAATGATTAAGGATAACATCAAGAATACCGATTTGGAAAAGAACTTTTTGCCATTAGTCGGATTGCTTGGTATTGGCAACAACAATGGAGAGGCGGATACGAGCTCAATGGCATATGGTTTAATACCACTATTTTTCAACAATAACTTCCAAAGTACCGATTTTAATCAACTCTTATCGAATCCGGCCTTTATGAACATGCTAAACAATCCGGTCAACAATGGTGAGTTATACAACGCCATCCTGTTTCAAGTACTTACTTAACCAACACCCCCAAGAGCCCTACTTTGACCCACTCTCGCAACAGTGGGTGACACCGGGAGGTTTTAACCAACAGAACGGACTCTTTACAATGTTAATGATGCAATTGATTCGTCAGAAGGACCCCGCCGTCGACCAAATGTTGAACATGGGTAAGCTACGTGGGTGAACTTGATCGAACTCGATAATTAGTAATGGCAATTACCGTTTAGACAGTACTTCCGTCCACTGCCCTGGACCTAGCTTAACATATCTAATCCATATTATAAGTAACCTCGTCCGACGCAACAACCACACCCGACAATGTATCAAGTGAAAACACCGGTGAGATTCGCTCGTCTTCATATCATCTCTCGTCTTATTCCACTTCGAAATCAAATCAATCATTTTTTCTTAGATCCGACTGCAGACGAAGCCAAGAGTGGATCATTGAACAGCCGTTTCCGACCCAAGTGAATAAATTCGCCTTTCTAATTTTTTTCTTTTGCCTCTCTTTTCGCAGTTATTATTTTTTGTGTAAATTGAACGTTAGTGACAGAATGAACAACTGATTAGGTTGGCGGCCCGGGGCAGACGGTATTCCGAACCAGTACATCGGCGGTGACGGCTGCATCGCCCAGCTTGTTTGAGGCGAGACAAGTATAGATGCCGCCATCGGATTCGATGGCGCGGCGGATTTCGAGCTGTGTCAGGGGGCTACAAAGGAGCGTAATGTAAAGAAGTGGCCCATTGGTTCTCGTGGATGTCTTTAGACATATCCGGCGCCCGATTAAGTGTCTAGGATCAGCATGGCGCATTGCGGAAATTAATTAGAAAAAAACTAATTCTAAGTGTCCCTGCTCGATAAAAAGAAAAGTATTAACTTCGGTTCCTATTCGACATGAATCGGAGTAGATGAAAATATTCACGAAGGTTGTTCATTTGGCTGATTGCACTACTCACTACTCCAGAAACTTGCTTAAATACGTCATTTTCTAGGTTTTTGTGTAGCTTCCCGCTCCTGAACAATGCCCTGGCCCCATGACATGCGAAATTTGAGGCCATCTTGGATTGGAATTGAATCCTTGTACCACGTGATCTTTGGCCGGGGATGACCACGCAGGGCACACGTTAACGTGCCATTATAACCAATTACCAAGGTCCGGTTGTTTAGTGGCGTTGTAAACTCTGGTTTTGATTCTTTTAAACTAAACGTCTCCTCAATTGGGTAATTTCGTCGCAATACCAGTGGCGATTTGTACTCTGATTTCGGCATTGTTAGCGGTTGATGTGTTTCAAGTCCCTGATGGCTCAGGCCGACTTCGTTAATTGACTTGATGCGGAAGTGATAGGCAACTCCCGTCACCAGATTCGACACGGCACATGTACAGTGCCGGACGCGATCGTATACAATGTACCAATTGTTTGACTTTGTATCGCGTTTTTCCACTTGATAGGTGACGCCCTCGGCAGATGCGGGTGGTGCCCAGGTTAGGACAGCCGACGTCGCCGTGTGTTCACTCACAAGCAAGTTGGAAGGAGGCAAGGGATAATCCAGGATGAGCACATTGACCTGGGCACTTGTCTCATGGCCATTATCGAATACAGTGAACTTGTATACACCACCATCCAGTAGTGTTGTTTTAGGTACAAAAACAACCGAATTGTCGTTTGTACTATGGGCTAAACAAAGAGGAAGTGAATTTAGATGTCATAATGAATTTGAATTAGAATTTCTAATACAATCAATTCGATCATAAATGGATGTCACATTGATGTCGTAATAGAAGTTAACCGTACCCTTGACATGCGCGTGCAATGTCTGATCATTGTGTCGCCACTGAATGGTACATTGTGATGATGCTGTAAAGCCGATTGAAATGTGTAACTTTTGGCCCGCGCGAATTCTCAGCTCCCCGCGTCTGTATATTCGCGCCAGATTAATCCGCGGTGGATCGTATTGAGAGATGCGGACGGGGCCAACCATGGACCAATTATTTGATTCAATCTCGACGCCCGTATGCGCACTATGAAACAGAGATGGTTAGGCGCCAAATCGTTAGAATGGTTATTATTTTAACGAGAGAGCTAGATCGGTGAGCGAGATTGAGTTGAGGCCCAGACCTGATTCGGAACCAGTAATTGTTGCCAGCTGTCAAACCGTCGACATTGAGTTCAGTCGTGAGATAATCAACAACCGAAAGCTCGGCCCAGTCGTCGTCCTGAACGAACAATCATTCTTTTTTAGAGAATTTAAGCGAATGAAATTATTTAGTAATTATACTTTTTGCACGTTTCAACGTGCCTTGTTAATGAGCTGTTTTCATAAATTTGAGGTATAAACTGCATCACACGCACACACGCACACTGGAGACTTTATATATCCGTATACACTCGGCGTGCGTACTTACGCTTGTCGATCGATATTGAAGGCAGAATGATTCAACTGTTCCGACATTAATTACTTGCCATTTCAACTCGACACTGAACATTATGGGGTTGGCCACATGTCAAATACGGCGAAAAAAACGAAAACGACAAATGTTCCACAAAAAAGGGACCACACGTCACATATTGACTAATCTGAATAAGTTCTTGTCGGCTAGCGCCTAGTAACTTTGGCTCAAGTGGTTCATGTTACATCATTGCCGTACGATACGAATGTTTAAAAAAATGAACTGCCGTAATTGAGTCTTCTGTATGACAAAATCTGTCATCAAATTGATGAGCCAGCCGTATTTTCTTGGATATGTCATCAAAGGGGTGACAATATTCAGCAGGAATTGAGAGTTCCTTCTAACCTGTGATCAGTCCGTTTGCCAGTTGAAAAATGTTTAATCACATCATCATCAAGTTGTATCTGCCTGTTTTCGCATGTTTCATTATTTTCCATCTCGCAATCGATGGGCGGCGTCTCATCCGTGGTGACGGATGGAACTGTTGATGTTCTAAACGAGTCATAATCAGATGTAGTCTGCATCGCTGTCGTATTAGTCCACGATGATGTAACCGATGAGCTGGGCCCGACGCCACCAACACCGCCCACTGCGATACATGGTACGCGGTGATTCTCTGACACGAACACCGTCATCTGGTTACTACTGGTCAATGATGAATGACGACTGATGCGATGACGCTCCATTGCCATTGGACACTTGGACTTGTACCCACAAAGTGAACAGTGCATGTACATTTTGTCGTGTTTCTGTTGCTGTAGAGCCAACCCGAAAAATAGGCGAAATGTTAATCTTGTTGAGAATATGACGTTATAAATTAACTTAATTTATTCGGCGGCCTAAATGCCACTTTTTATTAACATTAATCGAATAACAAGTCCCTTAGATAAGTTAATATATGTGTGTGTGTAAGAGAGTCACGTTGCACGTGGGGTTACCTTATGCGACAATAGATGCCGTTTAATATGGGTGGAGTAGTCGCATTGGACGCCACTGACACTGTCTACATAATCACAATTGAAGACAACCTCTGATTGACATTTTTCTGTTTTGTGGTCAAGTTTAGAATGGTAATCCAATCGCGGATATCATAGTTACGATGAGGGAGAACTCTCAACCGGCTTTAGCTGATTTGATTTCAACAATTCGTCCATTCCTTTATGATAGTTCCACACGTCCCATGACGAAAACACGCGATCACACTTCTGGCACTTGTACGGACGCTCGCCTAATCAACTTAATGGTACGTACAATAAACGGAAATGGGGATGAAGGCGAATCACCTGTATGGCGTCGCTTGTGTCGCTCCAACGATGACTTGTGATTGTATGATTTCTCGCACACATCACATTTATAACGGGCATTCATTCTAAATTTTAACATGAATTTTAAGACCATGTTCGCATGATGCATTAATGTACAAAATTAAGGTATAAAGATATGTTGTAAGGCGGCGTTATGTTTTTTATGCCGTGGCGAAGTGATCTTTTGGCTCCTTGATGATGATATTCGATTCGATTGACGTTTTGCCCGCCTCATTCTCGGCAACGATTGTGTACAGACCCGAATCATTGTGTTTAGCACGGAGCACCTCCAGCTGGATCAGACCATGCGAGGTGTGCGTGCGATACTTGGATCCAAGGGCCTCTGTTGATCCGGGCTACGTTCACCATAATGCTAATTGTGCCTCAAGCGAACACACACTGACAAACAACGTTTTTCTAAACGAGCAAGACATGGCCGAGAAAGTGGCCATTAGTCAGCTCAGTAGGTAAATCCCATGTGAACGTACACAGCCCGGGCTCCCTTTGATTTCGAGCTTATTCTTGTACCACTTGATGGTTGGCTTTGGAAATCCTTTAACAGCGCAGTGAATGACACCATTGTACCCGACGGTCAAATTGCGATGGTTGATCTCGGTGGTGAACTCGGGCGCCGTCGATACAAGACGTGACACGTATTCCGGCTTCTCCCACGTGATCACTTGTTTCGTTATCTTCGCCGTATCCTTGCACACGTTCTTGGGGCCGATGCCGACCTCGTTGGTTGCGGCGACGCGGAATTCGAACTCGTTGCCCAAAATCAAGTCCTGTACATTGGCCTGGCAATGGCGGACGTTGTGATAAGCGATGTACCATTCGCCCTTTTCGCCAGAGCGTTTGTCACGTTTTTCGACCTTTTTGATTGAAAGTGTAAATGACCGTTCATCATTTTTATTTCTAATCGCATTAACACGATTGTTGTAACGGCGGATTTAGAGTGGCAGATTCAAAGTCAAAAGTGACGATATTTTTAGATCACTCTGCGCGATAGGGATTTTCCCACTTGTTTCTGCCAGTCAAAAAGCAGAGATCACCCCCTTAGATTGAGAGACAGAGGGATGCCCCTCACTCGAAAAATAACATGACGTAAAAATAACAGATAGTGGCGCTTCTTTCTGGGTCAGACCACACGAATGATGATAGCGGACCGGAATTTAGCTCCTTCGTTCCTGATACCCGACCAAATCACAATTGCCACAGTCACTCGGCGCCTCCCACTTCAGCATTGCCGCATTGCCAATCACCTCCTCAACAATAAGCTTGCGCACCTTGCCAGCATAGTCAATGACGGCGACGTCGAAATCATGCACCACCAGCTGATCGCCAACTTCGAGTTGCATTCGATAGAACGCGCTGTCGTCACGCTCGGCATTACGGATGACGAGCGCAGATGTATCCTTGTAAGCAATGCAGGATAAGCCACGGGCCTGAGTGGGCGTTTAACGTTACCTTTGAATTGCTGATGATGGCATTCTCGCCAAGTTCACTAATTTGCTCGACCGTTTCGTAAACGGGTTCAGGTGGCGGTTGCTGTTCACCTTCACCTTCAACGGGTTCACCACCTTCAATTGGTTTTTCTGGTTGCGCGATCTCTTGTTGGATGAGATTGACTTTCTTCCACGACACAGTTGGTTTTGGCGAGCCTTAACCAGAAACAGTGTTAGACATGGTGAAGTCAGTGTTAATTGGCTTGTCACCTTGAAACGGAACACTTAAATGAATCTTCTCATTGACTGGCACCTTGATGCGTTTGTTCAATGCGCGTGGAATATTGATTTTGGGCTCCTCAATCTTCTCAGCACAGCAGATCGGACCGACCGTCACCCACTGTGAACGACCAGCCGCATTCTGCGTGCAAATGCGGAAGAAGTAGTTTTTGCCCGTGTCGAGCGCGTCCAAATTGATGCGGATTGTATGCTTTGAGATCATATCGTCATGGGCGGGCATCCATTTACTTTCAATCGCGTCTTCAGCACTGGCCATACCCATTTTACCTTGTTTTGGAGATAGGAATTCGAATATTATTTTTACCTGGCTCTATCGTGAATAGAACCTAATTATGAAAGTTCGGTGGGGTTGATAAGGAACAAGCACTCGTGTAATTAGGCTCATTAGAAAAACGCACCACGCCAACACGCAAAAAACTAGTCTCCGGTGCCTGGCAGTGTCTGCTGCTCAATGATGTATCCATCAACACCGGCGGCACCGACTTCGGCTGGTTGTCGCCAATGAAGTTCAATTGACTCGTCCGTCACCTTGCCCAAGCGGAATGAGGTGACCTCGGAAGTGGGTGCAATAGGCGTAAACGGATCCGACTCGATAGAGGGCTGACCCGAACCACACTCGTTGACTGCCGTAATGCGGACCTAAGCAAAAAAAGATAATCAAACGGGGAAGTGACGCCAGAAATGTTCGCCACTCACCTGATACGTGTTCCCATCGACCAGACGCTTGACCATGTAATTGTGGTAAGTGGCCAGTTCACCATTGAGCCTTGAAAAACAGTGGGATGAGTGAAGTGTGTGTGTAACGTGGTAAATTCGGAATGCTACTTGCAAAGCATAACAAATCGCGAAAACATTTTTATACAATCAACCAAAATCACCCCGCACCAGCACCACCGTGTCGAAGAGTATCAACTTGAAAGTCTTATCACTTTCCACTTTGAGCGAGGGAGTCACGTTGTTCTACTTCCAAGCGAGTCCCACCCCTCAACCATTCGCCACTGTTATTCTGGTTTACGATTTTAAAAATTCTAGCCTAAGATAACGACGTTATGTATTGACATGTAAAATACGCATGGCGCGGCGATTATTAGCAAATCTAGTCAGAACGGATGGAATTTATCACATCTGCCATCTTCATGACAATAAAATTGACGATAGCCCTAATTTATCAGAGATCCGGGACTATGATGATGCCGTACTACTTGTACGCGATGTGCACACACACATAGCCCTACATTATGCAAAGTAGCCGGGCTGATAACTGATGCCCTGCTGCACTTTTGGTAAAAAACGTCGCGGAAGGAGCAGGGGTTTTTGTGAAGATTACTTTAATCACCGTCAATACGCGCGTAGTGCACCGATGATGGGGGATGGTCGACGGGAAGGAGTACACATAGGGGCGGGTGAGGTGATTTTGTTTTTTTGATTGAGCCCGAGTATTGCTAGTACACTGTCAATATACCTGATCCATCGCGTTGCCTTGGTCTTCTTGCGTTCGATTAAGTAACCGCGCATTTCGCATGAACCATCATCCTTATCACAGTTGACTACGGCGAGTTCGAGTTAGTGGCTACATATAACTTGGAATGCATTTATGGGTCAATAAACCGTATTGGCAAAGCGATATAGCAAAGTGGTCAACTGTGGTGCCTCTGGTGGGGTCCAATCAACGCGGCACGTCTCATCGGTCAATTCGGAAATAACCGGTTTGCCGGGTTGCGTGGGGATGTCAATGACCTACGGTATATTGTGGCAAGTCAAATTTAATTGAGCGTCACGTACCTTGATGGTTATATCTGACTTGTCCTCGCCCGCTTCGGAAGCGACGACCAGTGTATAAATTCCCGTGTGCTCACGTTTTGCCTTTTCAAGTTTCAACGTGCATTTATCCTGAAGTAAAGGATTTATGTGATGGAAATTGGCGACTTCACACATTGTGGATGTACTCTCTATCGTGGATTAAGTACGGTTAATGCGATCGTCTCGCCACTGTCACATTAATGCAACGATAATGACCTGGGCCAATACTTAGTCATACTAGTGTACCAGGAACACAAAACAGCACAGTGTCACTGATTTCAAGGCCATTTATCTACGTGTGTGTATTTTTTCGAAAAGTTGCTTTTGTTGTCAAGATAAGTAATACGTACACCGTCAGTCACACAGCTGAGATTTGCGTCGCCGTCCCCAATTGGCGTACCATTGCATAACCATGAGACTTTTGGCTTCGGATCACCTGATGGTTGGGCGTAAACACAATTAGATCGGCACATTTTTGTGCTGCAATGCACTTACCGCTGATGTTGAAATCGAGTTTCGCATTGCCGCCAGCTTTGATGACCATTTCTTTGTTCTCTGACTATAGAAACGGGTTTGTTACCTGATGTGTTTCCTGTATAGACAAAAAACCGAGAGAGTACACGTTTCACAATGATGGCTCAATTGTGGAAACCGCACACGTTTTTTTAAAGACACCAGATCAGCTTTATGAATTCGCTGAGGTTAACCTAATCGCAAATGTATCTCGGCAGGACAGACATTTGTGTATTTTAAATACGATATATCCCATGACAAATATATCCGCTTTATGCTCCATCAAATCCACAACTATATTGCGCGACTGTTTTAAGGCGAAATATAAAAAAAGACACGATAACACGATGATATGGCAAAAACCGTTGACTTGGCGAGGTAGATCTTTGGTGGCTCGGTTTTCTTCTCGACAATCACTTCACACGCGGACAAGGTTGCGGCGAGCGACACGGGCTGCTTGCCCTCGACACGGAACTCGTATTCTCCTAAATGAGCTCACGTTATCACGTTGTTTCGCTCTTCACTCTTGAACGTCACTCGAGAGTCCAACAATGATCTACTTGAACTCGATAAAGTTACCCTCGTCGGCCGCAGTGACATCATTAATGACAATTTTGCGAATGCACCCGCGCTCAATGATCTCGATGCGGTCACTGGCAACGACTTCTTTGCCATCTTTGAACCATTTTCCCTTGGCATCGGGCTCAGACACCTCACACTTGAACTCGGCGCTCTCGTTGAAGTTGACGGACATGTCAGTAAATCCGGACTGTGTCCTAGGGTGATGAACATGGGCATGATTACGTTTTTTACTGCGTAAAGTCAAATCATTTTTAGGCTGAAAAGTCGAGATTACAGGGCGACTTAATTTGATACACTAATGGCATAACAAGTGAAATTACAAACGAGAGTCTCACACCACTCGAGAGTGTTCAATTCAAGTTGCGTCCGCATATTACGACACATATTCATGTGCATTTCTGTTGTGTGCGTGCACTGACTGACTTGCTGGCCAAATTGAACTTCCTAACTTGGTCACTCGAGTCAGCCACTTGTCAAATTGCGTACAAATTAGGTTCGGAATAAACGCGGTTTAGAAGCGTACTCGGACCTATAAAATGTAAATGACGACGCCGTCTTAGTCGCTGAATAATTGTTCCACCCCCGGAGTCCTTAAATTCAACTGGTTTTTCTTCGACAATCAACTCGGCAAAGGATTCGCCGCCATTGGTTAGGATTTGATAGAAGCCAGCATCATCCAACGAGGCACAGGCCAAAGTGAGGATGACTTGGGTGCCGTTGCGCTTGATTCGAATGCCATCTGATCGTGTCAATTCAATGCCATCGCGCATGATCTTGAAGCGACCGCGCTCGTTGCTTATCTCGGCCTTAAACATCAGAATCAGCCAGTTAATGATCTAACGCTTCTTTTGACGTCAAAAAGAGCGCAACGAGCTAAGCTGTCGTTCGCCGTCGCAACAATAAATCACCTACTCAAGCCCGTGTCAAGTCATGCATTTTGCAGGGCTTATGGACACTAATTTCTAGTGTGTCGCCGCGCTGCTTACGAAATTAGAACCAAAGAACAGAAAAACCTTAGAGCCACACTAATCGAATGAAATAATCGCACACTGACCTTGAACGTGGCCTCGTCGCCATCTATTATTTGAACGTCTTCAAAACCGGTGACAATGGTGACTGGTGGCTCACGTACAAAGACCTCGCAACACGTCCGCTCATCACCGCACAGGCAACTAAACAATTTTGAGGTTGAACGTAAAAGGAATGATCTTGATGGTCGTGTCCAAGAATTCGACTTTACATATTATATTACGAAAACAACATATAATCAAAAACGCAAGCTAGATTTAAGACCGACGTCTTAGAAACATTTAATAAAACATTTCTTAATAAGGGGCACGTAAAGTTTAGGTATTAAGTATTTAAGTGACGTCGAGCATAACAATAAAATTCTTAAACACACGACAGTGCACTCCACTTGAGCACTGTTATCGGCAAATGCAAATTTAAAGTCTTTGACCTCTGCTGAAATGGGTCCAATGGACTTTGTACTCGGATCTGCGAAAGTGAGCTTTAGGTTAGGTGGTACGTGTACAATATATCGTCCTTAAATATACTTTCCCATTATAATCACTTCATGTCCTTTAAACAGTGGATTATGCAACGTGAACAAAAATAATAATTGTCGATGAGTGAGCAGATTATACGATTATACTTTAGTCGCGACTTATAAACACTTTTTCTTGGCCCACCAAAAAGTGATGTTTGTTAGGCGGTAAAGATGAACACGTTGATCAGTTACGTCGCTTGGATTAGAAGTACTTGCCTGAACATCGAATCATCGGAGAGGGTACATGCGTCAATTGTAATTTGTCTGACAGTTCCATTATTAGCAATTTTAACGTGCTTTGAATTGGCCAAATCGCGGCCATTTTGTGTCCAGCGACATTGCATTGCCTCATTAGCTGTTTCACATTCCAATACGATCTTGTCACCGACCATGAAAGCAGCCGTATCGGGCAGGCGCGTGGTGAAAACTAAAGTAGTGAGTCGATTACGTTTAATCAAACACTATTGGTTTATGATAATATCACGATAATACGCGCCCTTCACTGCGCCCCATACCACGGTTAATGTTTCATTAGCATATGAATCAGTCATAAATTACTGGAACGAGCCGTTTCTATTAGCTCCAGCCTTACCCCGAGTTTTACACGTCCGGCATTTAGACATAATTACGACAGTCGAAAGATTTTTCAGTTTTGAAGCATGGAGGGGGTGTTCAGCCAAAAAAATGTAAATCACCCGCCGACTGATCCCAATGTTAATGTCATTCTAAAGCTCTATCACGTTGCTTAAAGCCTAATCGCTGAATCGCATTTCCCCTCTTGTTTGACCGAAAGAAAGGCAAACATTTGGCAGTAATCGTGTAAAGGGTGTGTATCATAACTCCAAGCACTAATGAGCTATTGTTAGAAGCCCAGTGGTTACATACAACAGCGTCTAAGCGCAGTTTAGAAGCTCACTTCGACTTACTCTGGTTCTTTTTGTTATTTTTCTTTGTATTGTTCAACCGCTTCAACATGCCACGCAGATCAGTGATGCCGTAGTTAAAGGCAATCTTCTCGTACTCGCGTGAGTTGCCATTGCGCAACAGATTCCACACTTCGCCGGTGACGCCGCCGCCCTCGCCCTCCAGCTTCTTACTATTTTGGAATAAGAGAAACTCGACGTCTTCATTTAACTCGTTTTACACAGTCTCTAACACGTCTCGTCAATGTCACACAAAGTGGATTGGATCGGTGTGTAGAGTATGGGGTGGTGATGCGTGTATGTGGATATATTTCATCGAAATATGGATCGCTGTGAAGTCGAGGAACAAGCATCAATCATGAATCATATAGTCAATGATATCATATAGTAAAGTTGTTATGGCGAATGGAGCAAACATTGGCGGCAAGGCTGACACGCGTACGTACACTTTCTTGAGGCGCTTTCGGAAGTCATCATCGTTCTTACTGGATAACTTGCTAAAAATAATAATCAGATCACGCAAATTTTTGTTTCTAATCAACACCAAAAGCTGAACCCCTTCTTGAGCAGTGGTCGTGGTGCTAAGATGAAGATGCTAAAGGTGCGTCGCCTCCAAATTTTTATTTATCCAAACTGCTCTTGTCAAAATAACGTTATGAGTGAGTGTTGCATCATAGAAGGATCATAGGATGCAATTTGACGAAATTAAATTAGCTTAGTAGTTACAAACCCAACGTCAACTCGACTTTCTTTCTATTCATCTTGTTTAGTTTCTCTGGGAAAAGGGCGACGCACCGTAAAATGTTCCAAAAATGTCCAAAATCGAATTGACCGCCACATAAAGGGGACCGGAAATCAAGCACAAATCTTGTACCTTTTGGCAATTATGTGATTCTAGTCTTGGAAAGAACCATGGTTATGGTTACGATTATACGTACCTAGCGGCCTTGCCAATGATAATACCGGTGCCATCGTCAATGTAAGGGCCGACCGTAAGATTGAACGTTTCGACGACTGTTTCTTGTCGGGAGACCACCTTGACGGTGTACAATCCAGAGTCATTCATTTTCGGCTTGATAAATCGCAACGTGTACTTGTTCGAATTCACCGTCATGTCATACTTGTCGCCCTTTGTGATTTCATTCCATTTCCCCTTTTCCGATTCGTTCAACACAGCAGCAACAACGACACAAAGCTTGAATCAAATCAAGCTGATAACATTTGATTGTGTCTGAACGACGGTCCTTGATCCACATCACCCGTGGTTTGTGGAGAATGTCACCACGGCCAATGCTAATCGTGATAGAGGCGTCGACACCCTCGCTGGTCTCCGTCTTCCCTGTAAATGGTCCATTTATCATTGAATCCAACCTCAGACTTGAACTTATCAGCAGTAGCTCGTCAAGTTTAACGTCAATGTTTAACGTTATTTTACCTGGATTGTCAAGAATACGCCACGTGCCCATCGGATCACGGTCATCTTCTTCGACGGCTGGTGCTTCGGGGGCCGTCTCCTCGACAACCTCAGCAGATTGCTCCACAGGCGTCTCAGCTACCACGTCTTCCTCTTTGGTGGAATTGCCTGTAAACAATGAATGGAGCAGAAGGGAACTCACCGGTCATGTTCTCTTGCGTCCAAAACAACGACTGATTCGAGGCAAGTGTAAAATCGAGCAAGTTAGTTAGTTATCTCAACCTATATGAAGGAGTCATCATCACACCCTAAATAAAGAGACCTTCTGATCAAAGTCCAAGGTCGTCACTTATGTCGACAATAATGTAACAATTGGGCTTGTCGGGCTGGAGAGGGAAATAAGCGAAGAAATACCGAAATAATGTTCAAATTATGAATTGGACACAATTTGCAAAAATCCGTGCTCTTGGAGGTTCGTTTTTTGGTGTGTCAGTCGTGATTCAATGACAAGTGGAATGTTTCAAATCTCCCTCAAAGTACGACGGATTATATTATCAAGTAGTAGCCACTGAGCTCAAGAACTGATTCTAGGTGCGCCTTTTATTTGGTCAAAGGGTTTGTTATCACTCAAGCTGTACACTCTAATTGGACGCACGCTGGATTAAAGGCTCAATCCAGTTGTCACTGTTTATAATCGAACATGTTCTAATTGGCTACTTGACTAGTTCGCTGTTTAGCTCACGGTGTCTATATTATGAAAGAAAAATGTCTGGAAGTTAAAATCCGTGAAACATTTAAATAAATGCAACTAAGGCAAATTTATTAACGTTTTGGGCTAAATGTTTAGATTGGAGTGGTTAATTGGGCTGGAGTAGCTCAAAAGAAAGATGGTGCAACATATAAATTTCCGCAGTTAAACTTAAAATCCGTCGAGCCGGATGTGTGTGTCCTTACCCATCTGTCTAAAAGTTGTGTTTTAAACGGAAGCGCAGCAAATGAGATCATTTAGAAGATTAGCTCAACAAACCCACTGAAAACAAAGATTATGACAAAGTTGACCTTGACGCGACACAATCAAGGGCAGGAGGCGATCAAGGACGCGATGAGTGACTGTATTTCAGAATCGACACATGTTTTCACTGCCCAGGACTTTCGAATCCACGTTTCATGTGATCGATTGTAAATTCGTTAGTTTCCACCACATCATCCATCATGGTACCATTCATTCAGCTATTTGAAAAGTTCTCTGTTTTTTAGTTGGCCTTCAAAAATCGATAACCGGACGTGAGATGCTCGAGTCGATTTTCACAATTACCGGCTGTGCATTTGCGCACAGCCCGCCACAAACGTTCCGTACTGGCTCAAAGTCATTCGCCTGTACGCTTATTTCAAGGACACTGGGTCACCACGACGAATCCGTACCTGTTACCATTCAGCATATTATTCAACGAACCCAACAAACACAACGGGCGACCTCAGTCAGAAAATAAATGATTGCATAAGCAGAGTTGAAAAGTTCATTTCCTAAGGCAGTGCGCGTACATTACTAGAATAATAAGATAATATGGAGCGACCTTCCAATTTGAATATATTCATAAATGTTTTGTTTTTTTGTCTAGGTTAAGTGTCGACTAAAGTCCCGTCTTGACAATATTACGCTAAAATAGAGATGCGGCCAATGCCTCTCTGCTTGCGCCAGATTGCCATTGTCTAAATATATCACCGTCTACGGCTGCATACGAAATAACGACATAGAAAGGCTGTCCG
Organism: Oikopleura longicauda; assembly: GCA_004367895.1. NCBI lineage: Eukaryota > Metazoa > Chordata > Appendicularia > Copelata > Oikopleuridae > Oikopleura > Oikopleura longicauda. The sequence goes on along the minus strand of SCLD01099508.1, from coordinate 13,498 downwards.
TGTCGTTGACAGTGAAGGCAGAGGGAGCAACGTATTGAAATGAGGTTCAACTGAACAGTGACCCACATCGACGCAAATACCTTAAGTTTTGGATCTATAATCAATTACGTTTGAACCCGCTGTTAATTTAATTTAGCGGCATTCATCGTGCTGATAAAAACTTATCACGTGTCATATGTCTCCGTTAATCGTCCTCAAAGATTACGACATGCAATTTTTGGTTGTACCTTTTTTAGATTGACATGCAACTTAACTCACTCCACTGACATCCTACCACGTCCCACTCTAATAGTGAGGTGATGCTAGGCTGGGTGGTGATGGAGCTGTTATTCTAAACTTTCGTCCTTTCGTAAAGTTTGTTCAGATTATTTCATAAGAACCTTTTCTCTTCTCTGTTTTAAATCTCCGGAACGGTAGCAGCCAAAGAAGAGGTAAATGATCCATTTGTACAATCATAGCCATGAACGCACCACCTACCGCCGTCGCGGGCAAAGTGCCGATGATTATAAAATCATTTTGGCGAAAAAAACCAACCAATGTGTTCAATCGCCAGATCGTCGCTACTAGCCCGCAGATCATTCATTTAGAACATACACTCACTCACTCACTCCCTCGCGACGGGGCCACTTCGAAATCAGTAGAGACGTCCTATATGAAACAACGCCTACTGTTGTACAAGATCTGCATGTCTATGCAGTGTGTGTGTGTGGCGTTGATCGAACGTAAATTGTAAATTGGCGCGTGTGAACTTGGCCAGACTTGTCGTTGATGGACTTAATCCAACCTTGTCACGTGTACCGTGCCTGCTGCTGTTTGGCCCCAACTTCGACGGGTGGATATACATACCGCGTATTCGTCGTTGCCATTCTAATGTCTGACCATTGCCTAATAGAGTGGGATGGTTTCGTTCATAAATATTCGATGACACGCATAGTGTGGTCGTTTTTATGATTGAACTTGGTGAGTAAATAACTCAACGACACTCAACCCGAGCGCGGTAGCCACTGTGTTCCTGCATACACCATCTTCAGATTGCTTGGCTCGCAGCGTTGATTTGTCTGGGAGCAAACGCGCAAATAGTATAAAACAACAAGAACCCAGTTTTGATAGGTGACTTGCTGCCGGTGGTTTTGACTGATGTGTGATGCATTTTCTCACAAACAACTATAATTTTATGCTGCTTTGGCTTCGAAATTTTACGCTTGTTACGAGTGAAGTGAACTGCGTCTGATAACGGTGGAGGGTGAAGGTCATCACGAAATGATTGTGTCACCAATTATAAGGAAGCGGAGGCTCAAGGAAACATTTGTTGCGCTTAATTTGGAACATTGACAGGGAAATTTTTGTCATGCTTCAATTCTAACTTTTTTTCTGTTCAAAATAAGATCCGTTCAAATAATATGAGAAAAAGCGGCTCTGAGCTGCAATCAAATTTAACCTAACACTCACATATACATGTGGACACGTCTAAAAAGACACGTGCTAAAGATATATACATTCTTTTTTTATTCACTTTCACTGCGTAAATTCTATTTGTTAATATTGACTTGATATGGTCGAGTTCCCTAGACCGCGGATCACTCACGGTCGAGCATGACTACTTAATCAAATTCAGGGGTTCAATTTCGTACGTCATCAGATTTGCGGTGTTGAAAATTGGGGTGAGACGTGTATCGACATTCGGACTGAAAATAGGAGTGATTTGTGGCACATTTGGAGCCGAAAAAGGGAACATGAACGGCCAGAAGCAGCACCATCCATATAAGGACGGGATGGACGACAATGTTGAGAGTGGAATTTGCCTTGCACATTATTAGATCCTGTCTTCTTGGATTGTTTGAATTAATTGAACTTCGTGTCCCGTGCTTCACGACAAACTGAACTATACAGTGGTCGTCTGGAAGAAAATAAAGTCAAGCTCAAATCCATACGACGAAGTCTACGAGTGAGCCAGCTGATCGAGATTGGATCTCTGCGTTGCGCTTGTCGCGATACAATTTGGGCGGCGTCGGAATCACATCGTGAAAAAGATATAATCCGTTGATAAGGTCAAACAGGACAGACTCTCATGGTCTCACCACAGTCTATCTGTGCCCTGTTCTTTCTAATACTTTCTTTTTCGTTTCGACGGTAACAGCAAGTTTTCGAATGCCCTCTCTAGAGTCGATTAGACACGTGTAGTTCGCACTCACTGCGACACAGTCATCCGCAGATCATCTGTAAGCCTTTAATTGTTATTTTTATTTAAAGTATGTGTCCGACCTGATCATCTCGGCGTTGCGCCCAGTTCAGGGGTATCGCGGGGGAAATGCCTAATGTGTTATCGTTCATTCTTAACGTGAACCACCATATCCTCGAGGAGATGATCTCCCCTGATCATCTGGGTGCTGTTGGCCGACATGGTCACGAGTGCGTTACTTCCTCATTTCTTTGCACTGGAGTGGGCTAACTCGTCGTACTTAATACGACTGGCATACCAGGCGGCTACGTGGTTAAACGTAAACGTCGTCAATATACGGTAAACATTCACCCCTTTAACCCTTTTTTCTATCGCTCATCGCCCCATCATTGTACTGCTCTTAGAGCTGAGCCAATTTTGCACTAGCACGCCAAATAAGCTGAGTTAGCTAATCCGACCCAAACTTAGGTAAGGTCGTGAAACGCTTTGTGTGCCTTTTGTCACGTTCCCGTTTCTGGATGTGATTACGGCCTCTGGTTACTGTTCTCCTTTCCGATTCTTTCAAAAGTCTATTTTCGTGTCCCATTGCTTCCAAACACACACGCACTCCACGTGCACTGCTGCACCGGGACCAACATCCCACACCGCCCGGATATGTTTGAATGTAGAACACGTTGTTTCACGTTAATATCAAAAAACGAAAACAAACAATCTCTGCGTTAATGTTGAACCGGAAAAGCCGTTTCGGTCGGAAAATACAGTAAAGGCGGTCATTGGCAGCGCCGGCCCGATCTCGTCTCTAAACGTATGCTGACCAACCACGCGCACTGCGCATAATGTGGCCACTTGTTTGTGCTGCGCTTTATTTTGTCTGGCCCTGGGTTTTCGTAAATTTGACTTCATTAGGCAGAATAACGCAGAGGGCACACCAAACAACAGTATCATGGTCCATCAGTGCGGCTAGATAATACGGTAACGCCAATATCAGATAAAATGCGGTCGTTTGGTTGGTTCGCCTTTGTGTCAGTGACAACCATCAATCAACATTATACATTGAAGATCGGCGCGGAGGATCGTTGACCCATTCTATTATATCACCACTCGAAGTCTAATCACTTTGTGGTTACATTATATCACTATTTGCATCTACAGTGTGTTTGAGTGTAGACAAGCCATATCAGCGGTCATCTTTGGTACATTATGGCCCACAGCGCAGCAGTCGATACAGTAAACGTGACGCTATGCGCGACGAGCCATTATTGTATATTATTTAACCGACTAATCATGCTCAACCGTATGGTCAAATGATAACTACTTATGGTCCTTATGAGCGTCGTAATGGATTTCAATAATTTTCAGTGTCTAACTTGTTTATGTTGAAATGAACGTAAAATGAAACGTTTCAGCAGCATCGATTTGCGATCCACACTAACGATCATGTTCTTGATTGACCCCGACGGGCACTCGACCATCGGTAACCATAACGAGTAAAGATGAGGATGAAATACAGTTCCCTCTTATGACAAGCGCATGTATGTCTCGACAAGCGAACGTCGCGCGAGCCGTGCCGCGCCGAGATTATTGAAAAACCATTATTCCACTTCGGAGTAGTTAAGTTTGACGCCACTACCTCGACGCCCGCAGAATGGACAAGTTGGGTGGTGGTGGTAGTGGTGGCGGTGGCGGCGTCGGGCGCATAGTCTGTGTGCAAAAAAGAAACGTAAAATACCAAAGAGTACGCCGACGGCCCGCAACGCATAGAACTGGGCCTTAGCGATGATACACGAACAGTCTCAGAAATGGGATAACCTCGAGAATTGAGTGTGTCATCTTTATCGGCGACACCGTATATGTTGAACACAAATACCAGAAAGCGAAAAAAGTGGCGCTATCGAGTGCAACTGAGCGAGCTGGGAGGACTCCGAGCTGGGTCCTCCACGCGACACCACCGACACCACCACCATCTTCATCATCATCATCGCTAGCCAAGGGAGCCGAGCTATCTTAGCCAGCGTTAGGAAATGCAAATAGAGTAAGAACTTCGGTCATTTAAAAAAATTTGTGATTTTTGTTGTCTCGCAGCAGTCAGTACCGAATAAGAGAATTCAAAAACAGCATCAGGAAACTCACAAAAAGCCAAAACCAGAACCTATAGAGACTCTGAGCAGACACGCAGTCCTCAAGCCAAGCAGCAGTACTACTACAAGCACCAGAAAGGAAATACAAAAAGAGTAAACAGTAAACATGGTCCGACTTGGTTTTACTCTTGCCGCTCTTACCGCCATAGGAATTTGGTCTATAACAGATTACACATGGTTATTAGGGGGTATATACACTGCATTTGTGGCCACTGCATTTGGCCAGTGATTTTTGTGGTGGTTTAGGGTGCCACGCCCGACTGAACAAAATACCTTGCAGCACAAAAAATACTTTCTTTTTTTGTGAAGCATACATCACAGCTGAATATCCCAACGTGTTTAACCACCCCACCTACCACCATCTAACTCTTGGAGTAAAAACATGATGGGCAAAGTGAAGACGTTTGGTAAACAGAATCGAGGTCACCTAGTAGTTCAAAGCCAATTACTGTACTAATATTAGATTCATCGATCCGAAACACAAAATCGTACCAGCCACGGGGTGACACTATACTTCTTATCATCAACGGGGTCATCCCCCTTATCAGACACAGCAATCGTTTCTTGTCCAAATAACTGCTCTCCACAGTTTTTTGCATGTCTGTCGCCTCGACATGATTAACATACCGATTTCTGTGCCATTGTCAAAAGCATGATGGTTTAGAAAGAGCAGATGTGGCATGCTGATCTGGTGCCGTTACATCAATCAAACATAAAACGCGAGCAGAACGCTTTGTCCTCTCGACTTCCCCTTTATCTAAGTATCAATCTTGACTAAACGCAGGAAATCTTCAATTTCGTCGTGTATAGAAGTGATGAGAGCGAAAAGACGATATCGGTTAACGAAATTAGGATGCAAGATTTGTTCGCTTACATGAAGACTGTTTGTCGTCTGCACTGAAATAGGATTTCGGTCAGACCACACACATCTTCCCCTGAGCAACCAATGTCAATCAAACATGGTCCACCGTCTGTTAGCGGAACAAAACGGTTCTACCCCCAACCTTGACACAATAAGCGAATTTTCACGTGAAAACGTGTTTTCGATGCTCACTCAGAAGCAGAGTAATAATCTGTGGCCTACGGAAACGTAACCGTTAAATTTTACGCCGCCACACATGGCATAAAGCGTAGACCGCCACAACACCGAGAACACTATGTAACTTGAACGGCTTAACCGCAGCCACACAGCATAACCACGTCCATTTTCTTTTTTATGCTAATCGATCTGTCTTCACCTAGAATAATACGAGTAAAAACGATTATGTGCTAATTGACGCAACTTGCAAGATGCTGATACAAAGGCCAACAACTGACAGTCGTAGTCTGTGTATGTTCAAGTTCTCGTCAAGCCAGCGTCCAGATGGGGTTATCCTTAATCAAGAAACGAGACTTTTTGACCACTGACAACGTCATTCAACTGTCATACTATGCTTGAAAATCAGTCTTCATTAGTCCAGTTTTCAAGGGTTAGAATCATTGTTGGCATTTCAATGTTAACTAGACGGCATTAATTAGACTCTTCTTGACTGACCAAGTACAGTACTAATCGATTCTCATCTGCATCTCTTATCAAAACCAAAAAGTCGAGCTTGGCTTTGCGTCAGGAGGAAAGGATTTTGTGGCCGCCGTGTCCGAGCGGAGCGGATCTCAGTGATTCGCTCCCTTTCGACACCAACGCATATTTTTTGCTGGAGCCACTGACCTTCCCGTTCTTCGAGTAAAAACGGTTCCGTACTGCATTCATGTACTGTCATGTGTCAAACAGTGCTTTATCGCGCCGGCTTGGGAAGTTAGGTTGTTAAAAGTCTCGAAATTTTTGAGACGACGTTCTAAAATACTTATCGGTTTAAATGACACTTGTGACAATTACGCAAAAGAAGGAACCGCTCGATGTTAAATTAGCGGTTTCTATTAAGTACACCTCCGTCTGAAATCTCTTTTTTCTAGATCTTTTTTTAGATCGAGGTGAACGAAGGCGAGAGAAGTTAATTACACGGCAAAACCCAGTTGATTTTAGTGTAGAACGTACAAGTGTCTCAAGTGCAACAGCGGAGCTCTGCCACAGAGCACACAAGCAAGTGCATTTTTTGATGTGTGCGTGTGAAGCGCATTGATCTTACATGCAGACACACACTCTTTAATCACTAATCCAAATGCTAATACTGATTGTGCCTTGCGCTAAGTGAATTGAACTCAGCTCCCTTCTCATTTTTTGACACCGCGATCAAACGCCGATAATTATTAATTCGCCAAGCGAAATTCAAGATAATTCACCAAGAAATATCACACCTCCCCACGCCCCCTTAAACAACCATCGCCACCACCACCACCACACTAAGAGTCAAAGACAACAGACAGCGACTGAGTCTGTTTGACTGTTGTTTAAGCGATTGGCTTAACAACTTCATTGTTGAGAGTTGGGTTGAAACAAAACGACATGAAATATGGAATTTGGTCATCACAGGAAGTGAAATGCAGAAAAGGGGGGTTGACACCAAGCGGCATAATTGATTTTGCTTGTCAAGAAGTATACACCCACGATAGAGACGATTTTTTGGTGGTGCTGGTGGCTCGTGCGTCTCTTGATTAACAAATTAGATTAATACTCACGACGGTACGTGGCATCACACATCATATAGTAGTGTCCGTGTTGTAGACCAAAGATCAACAGGCGAGCCCCAGTCAGTACAAACCCCATCGCAGGTCATCTTGTCGAAATTGAATACAATGGGCGCCAGCTGGGCCGACTTCTTCATTGCCAATGTGGTCGAGCGCGAGGGCCGTGCCGAAATCTTCAAGGACAGTGGTTAGAACTAATGACACTTAGTTGTTTTATCTTCTTCTTTTTCTTTGCTTCACTTTCGTCATCTAAAAAGCTCAGCCCCATTTCTCGCGCGGTTATGTAAATAAACAGCGTCACAACCATGCTGCCTATAACCACGCAAGGCCGGACGTGGCCTATAGAACAGAGAAGTCAAATTAGTCGCGACAAATAGAGCGCATGTATATTTCTATCACGTTTTTATTTGGTTTCGTCACCACCCCACCACAGACACGTCTGGCATCGCGCATTGAGAAGATCGACCGTCACTACGTCGAATGCCAAAGGAATTGTTGATCCCTCATTAAAACAGATGAACCCATTTTTTATCCAAGTTCATGTCTCGCACTCAACGCCCAATTAAAAGCTGCGGCTGAGTCGACTAAGTTCGAACAAACTGATTAACGATTAAAACTAATCAGTCGCGGCTTGAATAGGAGCTCGCGAGCGTGACCTTGAACATTGATTGAAAGCAGCGGTCTATTCGTTACATAGCCAAGATACACATCTTTTTTCTATCACACGAAACATGCATAGCGCCAACCGACCGTAAACCCCTCTTGCCACCCTTGACTATTTCGATGGAAACAGCGGAGCACTCCGGCAAACGCAATGGCATTTACGAAACTCCCATCGCTATTTTTTTTATCAGTTCGACTCGCACACAAGTTCTTTGGCATCAAGTTTGACACCTTTAACCGCTTGGTTAATAATAACATTGGGGGTGAATATTAAAGCTTGTTTAAAATATACACACTTGCGTCATCCAATCTCAGGCTTTTCGCGGCAACACGAAAACAAAGGGAATCGTGAAGCCAAGTGTCACGAACGCGAAAAAAGTGTGTGAACATTGGGTAGTGAACAGATGCGAGTTTTGGCTCGCCGTGCTGCTGCAGGTGATTGTAGTACTTCTACTTTACGGCGAACGGGGAACGGGACAAACGTGTGAGAGAGTGTGTGTAGTGATGTTCGATTCACGAATTCCTAGTCAACAAAATTAAAGCAAAGATTTTAACTCAAGAAAACGACGTGGCGCGCTGCGACAAGCGCAATCCTCACCAAACAGGTAAAGTGATAAAGTACCCGTGTCTGTGTGTCTGATTTGAACCAAGTTCAGTCAATGCGTAGATACACTCATAAAGCCGGGCTTACGATTACTCGTACACCAACACCTAAATCCCCTCGTAACACCCAGATGTTTTTAGCGAACGCATTTTCGACGAGACTAGTGGCCGCCAAGTCAGCGAGCTCTCCAATGATCCGGTTCGATCAAACAAGCAAATCTACTACAATCTTAAAGTGTGGATCATTGAGAACATGGACGGGTGCAAGCATCAAGTTCGCCACTATGAGAAACTCGAGGTAGGAGTGACTAGTGACTAGAACAATGGTCTCACTCAGTCCAATTCAATTCAGCAAATGGAGTCGAAATGGAATCAAGTGTTCAATGACGTACTCAAGAAGATTTCGTTGCGACGCGGGTAAAAAGATGACTACCCAGTGAAAAAAGGACACCAAGACATAAACACAAAAGTTTTGATAAGAAAAAAAGAGATAGCACAAATCTCGTAGTTTTTTTATACTATTATCATATTTTATTCATTTGCTTATACACAATGCGACAACCAAAAATAGCGCACCACAATCCGAATGTGTTCAACAAAAACATCCACATAGAGTTAACTAGTTTCGTTTACGTTTTTAAGTCGACGTGACAAATGGCCTTTCGTTGATTAGACTTTTTAACTAGCAAGAAAAATCGTAATTCCATGACTTGGCCGTTTTTTTGATCATATCACACGTGTGTGACGTCTATTACCGCCCACGCAAGCGGTACACCACGCACACAAATATGAACATCGCCTACGCAGAATGCCTATGAAATGTTAATTATCGCGGGCAGTCAATATTTTTACATGTAAAGTTCGTCTGCTTTCTTTTGTTCCTTGAATATATATTGTTTTATAGACCAAAGTTCCAATTAGACAGTTCGTCTCCCATTACATATTTGTACATAATAATCACTAGGCCCATCTAATTGCCCTTTAGTTCTCGATTTTGATTGTGGTTAATCATTTTTTCATACTTTGACGCACTCAAAAAATGGTAAGCTCAAAAAAGCCGAGTTCAAGTTCAATTTGCAATACAATGATGAATGGCCTCAGTACATATCAAACATCAAATCTACACGAAAAACAACGACAAATCAACATCAACCAGCCCTGTAAATACGAAGATTATGCCGTATCAAAAATATCGAATTATGCTAAATCTACTTTTCGACCCAGAAAAAGTCAAAAGCAGGATTTACCTTTTTGTTCAATCAAAATAAATGGCATTTCCTTTGAGTTGAACAAAAAACCATTTTGTCTTATTACGTGTCCTTGAGAAGCACCGCATATAGTGTCCAACAACAGTCCAATCGTAAGACAAGTCGCTACGATCCAAAAATAGAAGGACTTCACTTGTTATAAACGAAGGTTCCGAAATCACTTGTGACGTAGTGAATATATACGGTTTGTGGAGTAGGTGTCATGATAATTAGTACAGTACTGTTGTCATAACAAGCAGCTGAGATGAATTGGTTTGACTTGACAACAAAATTACATCAAAATTCTATTTGGTCGTGTTGTTTGCTTAGGCAGTGTAAAGGTAGTGTATGTGTTTAGAAGGGTGCAATCTTATCAACTGGAACAAGGTCAACTATAACAGTGTTTGGCCCAGTTCACTGACAGCGCGACTTAAATTCACGTTCTGTCATCAAGGTCAGACTTTAGAACAAGAACTCGCTTGTAGGCATCATGGTTGAACTTTGTCCGCAGCCAGACAAGCACAAACATACACACCGGTCAGCACAGCATGTTTAGAATGCCTAGATTTCATGCCCGCCGCATTTGATTCAATTTTACTCAGTTGGAGCTCAGATCGACCAGGGCGATGATTACAACCCCCCCAGCGCCGCCGCCACCCCCACCCGATTTTGTGCTGTGTTTGAAGTTCAAGCACTACGTGTGTGCGCGAGCTCATGCCAAAGGTGTGTACACGCTAACAAATTTAATTCATCGTTTATCAACATAAGAACGCTTTTTTCTGCCTTTGACATTTATTAACCGAATTCGGCAGTGTGGTTCAGCAGAGTCACGAGCCACCTTGTCAATCTAAACTGTGTACTGATTGTCCAAACTTGAATTTGTCGGTTTTTATCTTGTTTGACGTTGATTGTGATGATTCTGCTCTGCCCCTTTTGTTCGTTTATCCGTTTCCTTCTTCATAATCCAAACAAGATGAGCCAGTTTTCGACTCAACCCCTTTTTTCTCAGTTCTGGTCGAAAAAAATGAAAGGCGAAAAATAATTCGGGTCACTGTGTGCTTGATTTGATAAAACAAGGCGAAAAGTTCAGAAGTAAATGTATTAACATGAACAAAATCAATGTTCGTTTTTTTGGACACACAATTATTATGACATGTAATTTGTGCTTGGGGTTACAGTGAAAGTTATTTTAGATCAACAAGCAGTTTGAATGAATGCACCTTGGGCCTGACAACTATACTCGTATTGTCGCATAATGGCACATTCGTTAGCAACACTGCCATTACATGTTTCGGCCTTGACAAAGTCGTTGTAAGGGTTAAGTGAGACGACGGGTAAACATGGATATAAGTTCTTTAGATTCTTTTTCCACTTTGCTGTTAGCTGACCACATTGATCAGCAAATGACACATTTGCGCACTGGGGGTTGAATGCGTGCACTGTTGACACAAAGTCATTTGATTCATTTGGACTAATGTAATCATCGGCAGTTTCGCCCGACTGAACAAACACGTTATTAATAATAAATCACAGATTCTAGTCATACCATTGTTCCAAGTGCCCCGGCAACATTGCCGAAGAGTCGAGCGTCGGCTTTGATAATAATGACTCCATTCTCGTTGCTGACAATCTCGAATCCCGATTTTGGCGTCAGCTTGGTGCGAAGTTGCCCATTAGCCAGGCTGATTGAGGAGCCAGTTCGGCCAAAGTCCTTCGCCAACAGAATTTCACAGTTTGTGTCTGTTTGTTGCGTTTTGATAAAACAATCGATCAGAAAAATGGGGATTATGTAAACCTGCAACCTAACAAATACAACTAAAAACATTGACATGTCGTCAGTTGAATATTATCAGTTGAATTATCAGTCAATTTTTTACTGCTGACCTACTGACTCGGCAACTATATCAGATTAGGATTTTGAATTTTTTGGAACCCTGGGAAACGTTTTTGTTGATCAAATCACAATTCCTTTTAGTGAGTATGTTTGCCCGTCAAAAGTGGTGAAGTGTTTTCCATTGGCGATGGTGGCGGTCGCTGAGTACCATGGCGTTGCCGGCTTTGCCAAGGCCGCACGGACTCGGTACCAAACGTTCATGGTTTCATTCAGATCCATGAATTTGAAGATCGCTTGAACTATCGGTGACTCAATTATTGCCTTCTTGATGTTAAAGTGTTCGGGATCTTGGGCCGAAAGCGGAATCGGGAGAGTAATAATACATTCAACATCGTTCAGACACGAGACCACGTCGGACATGTACGATTGGGTCAAGCTAAATCTGTGTTGTCACAACTTTTTAAAGAAATAATCTAAACCTGTCATAAACGCTCTTCAAATACTCATCATCGATCCACTCGTTATCTGGGTCTAATCCAAACTCAAGGCCCAACATTTCCAACGGACTGCCAAAGTCGCCAAGCAGATCAAGATCCTCAAGGCCGACGATGCCCTCGATCATGTCGCGCGGTGTATAGGTGTCGTGAGTGGTTGCAGCCGCCGGATTAATTGATCGCAACTCGAACATCAAGTAGTTGACCATTGCGTGCAACGAATCTGTCATTTGATTGACTTTTTCATAGCTCAACTGCTCCGTTGCACTTGCATAGTAGGCGAACATCTGCGAGTTTTCACTTATTTTTGCCGTCCTCATCATGCTCTCGACAAAGACTTTAAATATTTGGCTGTACTCGTCAATGCCGGAGTGGACATCGTCGCCAAATTGGTTCAAATCAAATTTGGTAAACTTTATCACCCCATCGTCAATCGCAAACTTGGCTTGCACGTACGATTGGTCGACAATTTTCAGATGAACGCCGACAAGATCAATCTTTTTACTGATTCCGCTTGGTTGCTCATTACGTGCCCCAAGGGCAAGGCCACAGAAGACTGATGCCTTTTTGTGTTCGGTTGCGTCAGCTTTATGGAAACCCTTGTAGATTTTCAGCGTTAGATCTGCATACTCGTTTGAGCTGCGTCCGAAACCAACGTAAAATACAAGCTCTGTATCACTCTGCTCGCGCCCGATTCGTGGCACCAAGCGGCCAATGTTAGTGCTAAGTCCGCTATCCTGGAACAGTCGTCGAATGGCGGTGCTGGCTTCCTTTAATGGAATTTCGATCTGTTCTTCTTGATCCATGCCTGGCATCAGACTCGTGATTATGAGGACTTTGGTCAGGTTGTTAAATTCGATGCCAACATTGTAGTTGTCAGTGATGCCAAGCCGATGCAGTTGGTTAGTTGTTTGAAACGTATACCGATTGCGCTTTGCATTGAACTGATTATTGGAGTTAAAGTTAAACGCATCGCAGCTTATATGGGCAAAGACGGTCACAGCTGGCATGTTTTGCGTGACCCGAAGCATGGCAGTGGCTGGCGATGACATTGGGTCGGGCTTGATCTTGGCCTCGAATTCGAACATGTCGGTTGATTTCATCGCGCTAAAGTGTAGTTCTCGTTGGATATTATCAACGGTCGCCTTCACATTGCAGCTGACTTGACTATTCTGCTGGATAAGATCACAGTGAGCGCTGAGTGTTGTCGGCACGAAACGCAGCCGATGCGGCTGTGAGAAGATGAGATTGACCCCCTCGCGGTTGAACGACACATCGCCACGGTAGTTGTGGTGATCGGGCGCAATTCGGACGCCGTACTTTGAGGCGAGTCGATCAATGTTCACTTCCCATTCTAGCCAGTTGCGCGGGAGAAGATTCAAATCGAATGCTGTCGACCCAAGATAGTCCTCCAACAAACCCATAACGGCGCCAATCGAGGCACGCATGCCGATGGTGGTGGTGTCGCGTGTGAAGACATCCGAGTACTGAATGTCAATCGGCGCCATGTCGTCAAAGTTGAACTTGAATTGACCGCTTCGCGCCGGCTTGGCCGGTGAAGCGAAGTTGGTTTTTAGGCCAAGCTGGACAAACTTCCCTATTGGCAGCGTGTCCATGTTCCATGTCAAGTCAAAAGCACCCCCTGTTTGCGCGCGATACTGGACATTGTTACTGAGTTTTGCGCGATTGCCGAGCACGTCAAAGATGACCTTTGTTTG
>SCLD01099507.1:0-10705 GCA_004367895.1 Oikopleura longicauda | reverse complement strand
ACCGCCCAGCTAAAGACTTCCACAAAAGGGATAAAAGCTAAAGAGTTCCACAAAAAAATTTCGCACATTTCGTGGAAGTCTTTAGCATACCCCTGTAAAGCGTTAGGAAAAAAGCCGTTGTCCCGTGGCATTGAGCCGCAAAACCAAAGAGAAGAAGAAGAAGAAGCAACATCCAACAAATAAACAATTTTTGTGAACTGCTACTTCTCATCTTAGAACTGACACAAAAAACGAATAAAATCAAATCAAATGACGACGTCATTATGACGTGAATCAGTACCACATTCTTAGCTTATGTAAATAGAACTATTCCATGAATGATGTTAACCCAGCTTGGTTCCTGTAATGCCATTGCCGCTTTGCGATTCATGAGGAAGCCACCACCAGACACATACGTCGGATAGTCATGCACAGGCCACAGATTGTCACCGTATTTTGTGCTGTGCCGTTCAACTGGCTGCGTTTCCAGTAAGCTGCCGAAAATGGAACCCATTGGTTTTTTCAAGGTCGCTTTTAGACGGATCAGAATAATTCATCAGAACTAGATCACTAATTATAATTTGAGTCCTGCCTTGTCGATCATTTTCCTCTTTGACGAGTTTTTCGAGCTCAAATGGATTGACAAGTGTATCGTCATCTCCTTTGAATGCGTACGTTGCCGATGGGCACTCGTGTTTCATCCAGGTCAGAAATAATGAGTCCTTGTAGGTCAAGTTGTGAAATGAATCGACAAAATCGCCAACCAACAGATCGTCATCCTTCTCTAGCTTTTCAAACGCTCTGTTCTGCTTGTAACTGCTCGAATCCATTCCAAGTAAAAAGATGACTTGAGCCGGAAAATTCTCATAATGGGTCACATTGCCCCATGTCTTTCGAATCGCCTCGCGTCGATTGTGTCCTTCTGGTACTGTTTTAATGCCAATCAAAATGCGCGTATCATCGCGACATGGTTTCGTTGGCCTGCGTCGTACTTTGTTCTCGTGGAGCGTGTTCTTTGGCGGCACATAGGTGCCAATGTCGACGACAAATGAATCGGCCGAGTCCTCGGGAATTACGTCGGGAACGGGCAGCTTGGTAACGTCAAAATCATCGTCTTTGTGAATTTGTAGGGGATCCTTTTTGGCATGTTCATCGGCTTCGTCAGTTTCGCACTTGCACAGTGGGCATTTGATTTTTGGACAGTGGACGGGCTTCCCCGAGTGGATATTGCGCAGGGCTTCATTAACGGCGGATGAGCAATCGGCTGATGGCAAAGCAGTTCGAGGTGGCAATGTTGAGGATACTTGTGCTTGTAACTGAAAGTAATTTTTTAAAATTTAACGTTAATTGATGTTAAAAAAGCTTACCCTTAAATTAAGTACATAGTAACTGAAGAATATGTTCAACCCTATTGAGATCCATGTAATCGGATGAAGGCGCGTGGTGGCTTTCTCAATCTTCATAATTTCACTCCTCCATGTTCTCTCTTAATCATTTATAAAACGTTACTTTTCAATTATACAAAAAAGTCACGTTGAGTCATTGTGTGCCTTCAAGCATGCTCCCAATATGGCCTCTTCACACATCTCTCTCTCGCTCTCGTCACCAGAAAAATGGTAGTTTCGATTTTCTGTCATCAAATTCCGCGACACGACAAATTAACGACAAATTAACTTGTGCGCTCGTGTCATAAATCGATGGTTTAATTCGGTAACAACATGTATATATTTAATAGGGCCGTGTTACACACACACACGTAGCGACAGAGTCGATATTTGTCCACACCCGTTTATTCAAAATTGTACGTGCTCAACGTGCAAAACAATAAAACAAGATTTCGATGCGCCGGCGAGTAAAATTCAAATGTCATCTGACCTTTTGTTCGAAAACTTTAATTGGGTGGGTAGTAGTAGTAGTAAATATGAGTCTGTGTTCAAACACGTACCATTTGACTGCCTATTCATGCTCGTCGGCGTCGTCTCTTTTCTTGTCTAGTCTTAAATTTGACGCCGTATGCTCCCGTTTTTAAAACAGTGGAACTCCACTGTAAATGAAACTACTTATTTAGAGTTGGCGGGCATAATTGGATAGTCCATAATGCCCTTGCGATAATCGCCGGTTATCAGATCTAACCAAGATCTATCACACGTTTTTCGCGCATGTAAACATACCTCTCTAAACAAGCTCCATTACTGGCAGTACTCACTTCCTCACACGGTGCTTTTACTGAGCAGACTGCTTAAAAGTGTCTACTTTACTGGACTGAGTCCGAATAAGCTGACAATTAAGTAGACACGGGATGATTCATCCCGGATGAAATACCCGCATAGTAGTTTCTCTCCAACCAAACTGTGTTGTCAATACCATTTTCGCATATATCCTTGAAGTTTAAACACCTCCTGTTTCCTGCGATGAGACACGTGTTGTTCAAACACATAATCATAAAAACCACTTACTTTGCATTTTCGCTTCTTCTTCGCTTAAAACGTTACTCTTGAGTTCTCATTTTTCCATTCTTCGATTCAAATATCGATTGAATGACGCCAGGTTACGAGCTATATATCGTAAAATGAAGCTCCCAGTGACTAACCGTGTATCCATTGAATTGCTATTAACGCAAACAATGAGTCAAACGATAAGTTAAATGTTAAGTCCTGCATAAAAAGAATGCGACACGCGCGCGAGACCGGCCGAATTTTTATACAACCCGCATGTAAATCAAAAATTAATTTCTCCCCTCAAAATCAATGCAAATGATGTGTCGAACTCGATGTAGTACTAGAATCAGTATGAAACTAGGTACCGCGGTTTAGGCACCCAAGCAACGTTGGTTCAGTGGTAGAATTCTCGCCTGCCACGCGGGAGGCCCGGGTTCGATTCCCGGACGTTGCAATTTTGTTATTTACTTTGAGGACAACTTTAACTTAATATTCCTTTTTTCTAAGAACAAACGCGTCATCAACCCGGTCATACAAGGCAACGTTGCGTTTATTTGGCTCATTTGTTCGATAATGCAAATATAAAAAAGTGTGCCAGTCAGAATACACAAACGTATTTTCGAGTCTTCCAACCAAACGACAATATGAACGTGCTAAGAGATGGCCAGAGTTATTTACTATCGTTATTACCAACTGAACCCATCACAAGCGAGTATGTCATTCGTCAATTGCTCGGCCATCCCAAATCAATGCTCATGTGCATTCTCTTTGGTACATTTCGTCTCTATGTGGCACGGAAGTGGAGCTACTGGTCAAAACGTGGCATCAGTGGCCCGGCGCCGTCAATATTAAAATTTGGCAATATAACTGAGTTTTTCCAGCTGGCGGGGAACGAGGGCGACGAGCTGACGGCAAAGCATGGCAACATGTTCGGTTTTTATATGGGCGGCAGACCACAGTTGTATTTGAGTGACATTGAAATAATGAAAGAGGTCCTTGTCAAGCAATTCTCCAAGTTCAATCGACGCGAGGCGCCAAGCGGTGGCACAACGATGCTTGGTGAGGTGACCAAGGATTTTATGACGACCATTGATGGTGCCCAGTGGCGTCGCGTTCGCCACTCAACCGTGCCATTGATGAGTGCCTCGAAATTGTCGGATTTGATCCCGCTTATTAATAAGGTGAGTTCTGTATTACACATTTTGCTAAAGTCATTTGTTTAAAAGGCGGCACGTGTATGCTGCGAGCAATTGTCGACTGAGTGTGATTATGAGACAAAGGAAATGTCGCAAGCGTATACAATTCGCGCCATTATGAGCGCCACTTTTGCCATTGATCCGGACGATAAGGATGCAATGGACGAGGCGGCGCATCATGCGAATAATGTCGTTCCCGATAATTTGAGTCAGCTAAAAATGATGATGTATGCGCTGACACCGGAGCGTATCCGTTTCAAGTACAATTTGTCACCAATTCCAAAGTAAGTGGCATTTGGCTTGAACTTGACGTTTTAAGTACTCGTCTCCTCTCTCATACGTAGAACTAAGTGAATGAGAACTGATAAATTAATTAAGAGCAACACGAGCTTACTTTGACACGGTTGTCAAGCAGCTGCTTGAAATGCATCAACAAGGAAAATCAGTCCCATGTTTTGCTACCAAAATGATGTCGTCACTTATTCCGAGTGAAGCAACGCACGATGCCTCAATAACGAAAGGGTTTACAGTGCATGAGGTCCATTCCAATGCCGTGTTGGTGATTTTGGCCGGTTTCGAGACGACTGCATCGACACTCCAGTTCATCCTCTTCAGTCTGTGCAAGCATCCCAAAATTCAACATGAGCTGTATGAAGCATCAAAATCGATTGACGTCACCAAGTACGAAAGTCTGAAAGAGTTCAAACTGTTGGATGCGATTATCAAGGAGACAATGCGACTTTATCCAGCTGCGGTGATCAACTCGCGATACTGTTCTGAAACAACCGAAATCAAGGAAGGCTTGACAATTGAAGCAGGCACCACTGTCGTCTGGAGCATTTTAAAGTATCACATGGATCCAGACTTGTATGATGAACCGGAACGGTTCAACCCGAGCCGCTGGACGGGCAATGAGTCAAACACACTCCAAGACGATGCCTGGTTCAGTTTTGGTCAGGGGCCACGGGCGTGCCCTGGTACGCGACTGGCGTACTACTTCATGAAGATTTACATTGTTCAACTTATCACGCGATACCGCATTGTTGAAACGCGCGACACACCAGCGACGACGAAAGTCGTGCTGAAAAACTTCAAAGTTAGTGGTGAAAAGCCGCTCATGGTGAAGCTGGAAAAACGTTGATTTCAAATTTGATTCAAATAAATATTGGCCAACGGATCTGACTCTTGAGTCAAGAGCCATGATGCTCTTTCTTATGTGGACATGTTCTAAACCAAGTAGAATAACCGTTTTTTGAGCAGGATACAGTACTGACTGTTTCAAGAACTGGATCATAATTTGATATTCTGAAGTGAATTTCATTGGTTATTCACCAAAAAAAGCGTTTTCTCATCAACTGCCTGGCAAGGTCTAAGTTATGTAAGTTTTATCGTCAAGTGGCTGGCCCTTAACTCGAGATAGATCGGCCTTGGGCCCGTCACTGCAACGAATGTCAATTTTGAACACTTTTTTTTGACGCAGCTATAATGGAACCCTTCGCGTTAATGTTTTACCGGTCAATTAGTTCTCACCAAGTGCAGCGTGGTCTGGACAAGTTTAAAGGCGGTATACATGTCTTTTCACCGACAATCTAAACGACCACTTTGTTCATCAGCTTATAAAAACTGTTAATTCTTGTGATAACTCGCGCCCTTATTGTATCCACGGGATTGTATCCACAGCTTCATTTCATCATGCATTCCTCACTGGGCTGGAAAGTAACAGTTTTTGGCTATGTATCGTTTATGTATGAGATGTCACATCAGATGGTCAATGCAGTTTTACCGTAACTTCCGCGTGTTACAAACTATGTTATTGATAGTCTGTCCGTGAATACGCACCAATGATCGAGACTGAAAATGGCGCTAGAGCAAGGTTAGTAGTAGTTTGAGAAGCGAATATACATTATTGACGATGTCCTTTTAAAAGAGACACGAACGTCATGTGTCACATCATTATCAACAATGAGACTTATAATTTTAATAAAATCAATCTTTGCCCTACAAGCCATACCCCACATCGACCGTACATGGAGATCACAAAAACTGGGCCATCCATCAGCATGGCTAATCAAAAATCCGCTCGAATTAAGTCTATTCAAATCATGGTTATTTGACAACACAAAACAATTACTGGCAGAGAAGTTCGAGGATCCAGGCAAGTTGCGTTTGATAATGCAGTTTATTGACAGTTAATAAATTTTAGGCGAGCAGAATAAAATGATCAGATTAGGGGAGCTGAAGTCCCTGTTGCGGCGATACGTATAATGATGATTTTTACAAATAAACTCAAGATTCCGAGTTTAAAGTTTACTTTACTTTTAACACGTTCCATGCTGACGCAAGCGCCCATCGGCGCAGCACTCATGGCGTGACTCACTGTACGGTCGGCGCCACGGGTAATCACCGCAGCACACGTCGTTGACCACCATTTGTTGCTCTTGAAAGCCGAAACACTACAAATGAAGCAAAACATTGAAGGATTGTTGCTCAACCACACAATGAACTTACCTCGAAACGGTTGAAACCATTGCTGTGTTGTAGCGCCGGATTGTAACACATCGACACATCGCGCTGTAAATGGTCATTGAATCGGACAAAATGTCAGAACAAACCTGTGTAATGCAGTCCTTGTAATTCGTCAACAGGCCCATGATGAATCTGCGATCACACTGGCAGATGTTGTGCGGACACTCCTCGCTGTGATTGTGTTGATTGTTCGTGCACTTGATCTCCTTGTCGGTTGGATCATAGTGTGCCGTGTACTCCATTACCTCGGCGGCGTACTGGCCCGTGTGATCGTAGTCAACGTTGATGCACTTGTAACACTTGTAAAGTGAATTGCACAGGTCATCGTTGGCATCTTCCCCAGTCGGTGGGTTGCCGCCGCCCAAAACACGGCTGTTGCAATAACAGGCGTAGCCCATGAATTGAGCTTTCCATGAGGCATTGGTGAAGACTTCATTGTTGGCCTGTACTTCGGGATCGTCATTAAACATTTGGACGGCTAAATCTTCGAGCTCTTGGTACGTTCTGCTTGCCTTTCCACCACGTCTCCTGTCAAGTACTTAAATAAGGGTTTAGATTCAGTCAAGTCAAACCGAAAATTATTAACTCACCTTGAACGGGAATGTAATCACCATTTGGCGTTTGCATCTCGAGCCCAGCCACCATTGATACGAGTTGAGAAATCTTCATTTTTTCTTTGTCGTTGTGTCGTCGTGTTGTTATGCTCAATCGTAACTTCGACATTGCTTATATGGACGGTGTTAATCACGAGGACTCTTCCCATCTAGGCGGCGGACCCATCTAGGCGGCGGAGACGGGCAAGTGGAGGAGGAATTCACCAAATCAGCCACACTTGGTTAGGTGGTTAGGCCGAACTTGAAGATAGTTCGAGAAGGCGCTGTGTTTGTCATACTTGATTTGCCAGATAAGGAGAAAAGCTATTACTCTCGTTGACCATGGAAAAGTTGATAATCAGTCTTTTTAAATCCGCTGACTTTTTCCGGAAAAAGGGTCCACGGCGCTCAATACTGTATAGACTATACATAGGCATAACAGTCTCAGCTTTTTTGATGTCAGAGATTTTAAAAAGTAAACCCACAGTCCTACGTAACTTTGTATGCTCTTTTCAGAAAAAGGTTGAATTTTTTTGAAAAACAGCTGTTTCAACCCTTAAATCACTAATCAGCTGATTCCGGACAAGCCAATCACGCCCGAACGACGACATTTTTGAGAGGCCGAGACTGTTATGCCTAACTATACAACAGGCCATTGAATATAAGTCAACCATTCGGAAAGTTTATTAATAAATGACGGGTTCATTATTTTTTAAAATGCATGTTGATTTATTCCCCTCTGTAACTCATTCGCCAAGGTCAAGTACTCGCCTTGAAACAACATACTTGAGATAACACGCAAAAATTAAACTTTAGAGTCCGTTCTCTTGCTGTAAACTCATTCCATTATACTTTTGCAATCAAACAAACCCCAAGAAAAATTCCACCACCAGTGCGGTCTGACTGACATGGTCCCATGACCAGAAGCCCGTTCTATATTTTTGACCTAGCTTGATAAGCCGAAGTTGTTGATAAGTCCGGTGTTGGTGGCACTTCGCTATATCTTGAGCGGTTTGCGGCGGATAGCAAACGTTTATTGTTGATGAAACGTTGGATCTAACTAATTTTTCGTATTTTCAATTGTGCGCAATTCGTTTCGGCTTGGCACATTCTTTGACGCGCGTCCGATCACTCCGATCACTAGGGAAAAGTTAGAATAAACAAGAAGAATCTGTAGCACGTCTGGAGAAGCGATTCTGATCTTGCTCATGAAACACATCGTCAAGCACGAGCGAGTAAAGGATGCCGACAACGCCAAGAATGATCCACCAAATCCACTGAACTCACGTTTAATGGCACAAATAGGCGGTTAGTGTGTTTGAAAATTGTCGACCTGGTTACCTTTGGTGACACGCACTAGACAAAAAACAGAGTCAACGTTTGAATAATTACATTGTGGTTACCGGCGTCGATGTACCGAATACGGTAAAAAACACTCACCCAGGCCACTTTTGACTGGTGCAAATGGTTTTCTAGGTTAATCTCATCGTGACAGTCCTCCATTGTATTTATTATTTTGCTGCACCCCAACCAACAAATTTATAAAGCGTACGTTCAAGGTCACATTGAAGGGTAATTAAATGGACAGAATACTCTTCTTCCGATGGGGCGCGTGTATCGTATGCATTGACAAATCAATCGACACCGTATCCGTGCCCGAAACATTACACACGTCCAATGAGTGCTTGCGCCGATCCAGCGGCTCCAGGCCGATATAAGCGACTGCAGATTGACGCCGCTTGGCCAGCTCGTCAACGGCTTCAAGATAGGCGACGACGGAGGCACGGACTGAGCGGCTTTCTAAGGCTGGTGACATATAAACTATATTCATGGTAATGGAATTTTTAAATAGTGGCAAGCTATTTCAGCACTAGGTGCCTCATCCAACATAGGGATATCGATTAATATTAAATAGTGTGAATCCACTCTATTTAATGCATCCATGTCATGCCAATGTCATCGACAATTAGAACATTTGAAAAGATGAACTTAAAAATAATTCTAATAATTATTGGTCTAGCTTGTGCAATAGTTGTAAGTCAACAAAACAAATTTTCTAATGTTTTTTGTCTAAGAGTGAAGCCGATCAAAAAGTGGCATCAGTACAGAACAGACTTCGCTATCTGCAGAACATTTACATGAATACGGCGCCGGCAGAGCCGAAAAATTACGCATTTGCCAACTATCTTGGCGAACTGATGAAAATTGTCGACACAAAATACGAACCTTCACAGCTCATTTCTTACTGAATCTTGTTCGTCGGGTTTTAAACCAAAATGTCATAATCAAAACTAAATCATGCACTTGTCCCAAAGTATTGACTCTTTGTTTGATCGTGCAGTTTTTGTGGTGGTTTCAATAAAATATTAAGTGAATATTAAGTAAGTTGTACGCTACATTTAAAACTATCCAGCTCAGTGATTTGAAGCCACATTCAAAATACAATATGGACTTTAAAACGTTTCTGATGATGATTGGTGTGGCCAGTGGAATGGTGAGTGGAAAAACGAGATTTTTCTGATCATTTCAATAGAGCATAAGCGATCAAAAAATAGCGTCGATACAGAATAGGCTTCGCTATCTACAGAATGTTTATCTAAATACTGCCGAAAAACCGGACGTGTATGTTGTTAATTATTTGGGTCAAATGGCGAAAAATGTCGGTGAACAATTTGAACCTTCTAAGCTCATTTCTTACTGACTCTTGCTTTTTCGGTATAAAAAAACGTGCAAATAAATGTCAATTGCCCTCGCCCTATTGATTGCATACTCCTCTCCATTCGGATCCAGCAGGGACGAGTAGTGAGACGGGATTGTTGGCAGGATTCGTCAAAATAAATCTTTGAGTTAAAAATAAACACAAAAGTTGACGAGCCCAAATTGACATGCCCCGACTGTGGCGGCTGTGAGCAGTGAATCGATGATGAATTGTCGACGTGGTCGAACGGGATAGTTCAATGTCGCTTTGGTTTATTTTATTGAAACGTGACTTGACTTTTCTAAAGCTTACTTGTAGAAGTTGTTCGATATGAAACAGGCGACCATGATGAAGCTGCAGCATGAGCCAAGAATGATCAGCACGGATTGAATAAAAGTTCTAAAAAATATTTCTCGGGCACGTTTTTCGGCGTTTTACTCACAGCTGAATTGTCATACGCGCCAAAACACGAATCTAATTGAAGAGACGAGAGCGAGCCACTGCCGAGACTGGCAATTAATCCGTTGATCAGGTTTAGCATGGATTTAGTGTTATTTATGCCGCGCGCGTTGTTGCCCCAAATGTAAATTAAATATTTAACCAATAGATACTCAATGGCACATCGGCATAGGATCTATGTTGTCGAAAAGTTTACTTAGAGTACGCCCTGTTAAAACGTTTAAATGCGCGTGCCATATTTTACCCTGGCCGCCGCCGCCGCCGCCAAAGCGCCGAACTTTGTTGACTCGTTCAAAGAAGAGCCAGACTATCGAAAATCATCGAGCCGTCACTGTGCGCCAAATGAGGAGCGCGACACGACAAAAGGAGGTGCCTTTCCCGAGGGATTCATTTGGTGCGCGGCGACGGCCTCGTTTCAGATTGAGGGCGCCTGGGATGAAGGTTTTAAACTTTTTTTTGAAATTTCAAAATATAAAATGAACAAAATTAACCACCGACAATCAATACCACAGACAATCGCGGCGTCAGCATTTGGGATGATTTCGCCCATTACAGGTTATAATTAAAAAACTTCACTTCTTTATCAATCCAATCTTAAGGGGCCCACTTTTAGAAGATGATGATGACACGGGGGGATTGTCCAATTTTGACTTTTAAACACTTAAAAAAGAAAGATAGAATCAATCCCATTGCTCTGACCCGGACGAGTTTCCAATCGATCCCAACTGCACCAATGGCGAGGGACAGTGTTACTGTATGATTGCCGAGTGTCACGATGGGAATGACGCGTGCAAGTCGTATGAGAATTTGGAGCGT
>SCLD01099496.1:0-10709 GCA_004367895.1 Oikopleura longicauda | reverse complement strand
TCATCAGAGTATTCAAAATGGATTTATCTACCAATTCTGACGCGATCACGGTTCGATCAACCACGGTAAGTGAAAAGTTGAAAAAAGGATCGTGTTGGAAAATCATTTAGATTTACATGACAAAGCAAGACGGGTTCAACTTCCTTGTATTCTACAAGATGAAAAACGGAGAGACTGTCAAAAAATCTGTCGCTACAGTAGCCGAGATCGTCTTGCCAGGCGAAAAAATTCCAGAATAAACAATCAGGAATAATTATTAATTAAATAAAATTAAGAATGTACGGTCGTGTAGCTAGAATCCAAATCTTGTGGGTTGATCGAACTAATCCAAATAAGGTGAGCTCAAGGTTGACTCTCACGTTTTACAATTAGTTTAGTTCTTTTTGTCAGTACGATTCGAGACTGATCAACAAAAAATCGACATTCGTGGATACCGTAAGAACACTCAATATCACGACTTGTGCAACAAGATGCAAAAAATGGAATCGTGTGAAATCCCAGTCAAACTTCACAATAACAAATACTTTTTCGAGTATTAAAACTTATGGTTCATTTATTTCAGAATGCTTTACCGAAAAGAAATTCATGAAATTAGTCAACTTACCAGAAAATTTCACCGTGATATCAGACGTATCGTTGCGCAAATACGTGAGGATATAGAGTCAACCACCCTCAATAAAGATGAAATAAAAGCATTAGTTTCAACCTTTGGTAGGTTTAAACGATTAAAATAAGTATTCAAATTATTTCAGAACCCCACCTTGATACATGGGAAAACCGTGTCAATTGTACAATTCACAAATTGGACGATTTCCTCTCTGGACTTGAAGCAGTAAGTTCAAACTGGAATTAATTAAACTCTAAAAAATAATTTAGCCGGCCGAGAAAACTGAAAGCGAGTCCGAAAGCGATATCGAATCCGAACCCGAAACAAAAGAATAAATCTCAAATAAAATTAAAATTCAAAATAAAATATTTAAGAATGTATTCCATCGTTGTCAAACCAATTAACTCGGAGTTTATCGCAGTTTGGGTCAAATTAATGCTTCGGGCTGGTCATAATTTGGACGACTTTAGACTCCAACCTTTGGAATCAACAAGCTTAAGGCAGCATCATATGATAACAAATCAAATTTTTGTGGAAGCACTCAAGATCGATTTCACAAATTTTCGGCAATCAAAGCTTAGCATGGAAGAATTTTTCCAAGTAAATATCATTCATGCAACTAGATACGAAACTAAATTCAATCTTCCAAAGGAGACAAAGTTGATTTACCCCAAGGTAAGTTCAATGTGTATGATCGGTATAATAAATATTTAGTCAATTTTGCTTTTCCGGGAACGGACAAAAACGTTTTACGTGGAAGAGGATCACCATAATATACAAGCCTCAAAACCGCTCAAAGCGTCACCAACCGCAATTGCATCGCTTTTCAACCTACCGCCACTTGACTTAAATCAAAGAGTACGAAAAAGATAATAACATAACTTTCAACATACTAAAGCTCGTGAAACGTACTGATCACGGAAAGGCAATATTCAAAGGACAAAAACATTATTCAACTCCAGGTTGTCAAGTCAATTCGAATCCTGTTATCAACTGTGCCGTTGAAAATTGGCCAACAGATTCCTTGTACTGGCTTCCATGCAACAGTCTGATTTCAAATCAAATTGCATGCACTAAAACGTCATCATGTAAATTCACGTTCGAACACTTGAGTGATTTGAAACGACATGAAAAAATATGCTCAATGGAACAAAAAGTAATTTCCAAACAACAATTCTACGGGTCACCAAAAGGGAAACTTCAGGAGATTATAGAGGCTGAATTCTTACCTGAATCATTTCAATCATATCGAAACACAAATATTTCGACATTTGATATCGAGACGGTTCAAATTCAAAATAATCTCCACGTGATTTCAATTGCAGTTGGATCCACGATGGATGACGTTCATTATTTTGAAAGGTCATCATCAGCCCCTGAAGATTATCAGAAACTTGTCAACGAATTCATGGACTATTTGGTACAGTTACAAGACAAGATAGTGGTTCCTGAAGAAATTGAAAACGCAATTAACGAAATCGAGGAACAACTTCAAGAAATGCCTAATAGCCCACAGAAAAGTAAAATTCAAAGTATCAAGTCATATCTTCAGTCATATTTTCAACTTCATTGCTTTGGGTTTAACTCATCACGATTCGATATACCAGCTCTGATTGCAGGAATTGTCAAGTATGCCAATGCAAACGAATTTCCAATCAAAACTTTAAAAAAGGGAGCAAAATATATCACCCTTCAAATTGGTGATATCATCTTCAAAGATACACTACAGTATACAAGCCCTTGTAGTTTGGACAAATATTTACGACAATGGCAAGCACCAGAACCCAAAGGGATTTTTCCACATGGATATTTTTCTAGTATCGAATCAATCAAGGAAACCTTGGTATTTCCAGATCAAACAGCGTTTTACTCAAAACTCAAACAATCTGGTCCAACAACCGAAGACTATAATCACGCCAAAGAAATGTATGAAATGAGATTCAAGTTACCAAATGGCCATCCCGAAAAATGGGATAATTTCGGTTCATATCTCAAATGGTACAACTGTCAAGATGTGGGACCGTTGGTTGTAGCCTTGTCAAATTGTTTCAAAACATTTCACGAACATTTTGGTGTCGACCCACTCACAAAATTATCTCTACCTTCGATAGCGTTCACTGCAAGCTTCGGCATGTTCGATCAGACTTTACCATATGTGTCCTCATTTAGTAAACAATGTGATACAGTACGAAAACTTTTCAGGAGTAATGTCATCGGTGGTGTTTCAAATATATATCATCGTGATATAGATCTTATGGGTGATCAAAGTCCAGAAAATGCTAGAATAGCACCAAATGGTGACCCGTTCACGAGTTGTATCTTTCTGGATTATAACTCAATGTACCTTTGGGCACAAAATCAACAACTCCCTCTAACGCCCGGTCTCCGTTGGGAAATGAAAGGTCACAACTACAGAAAGTCGCACATGTCATCCCAAATAAGCTTCAAGGCTTTACAATGGATTTATATGGAACAAGAGTCTGAACGATGTTTGGACAAAGCCGGAAATAGAGTGACAATACAGCATGACTACTTTCAGGGTGAAGTTACTATCTTCAATGCCAAAGTAGATGGATATGCCCTTATTGATGGTGTTCACGTGATTTGGGAATTTAATGGTTGCTTTTGGCACAAATGCTCAATTTGTTACCCAAACTTGGAGTTGACAAGGTTAGATATCGAACAAAAAGTTTCGTGGGATCTTAAAATTCAACGTCTTAAAGATAACAATTGTATCATTCATATCATGTTGGAACATGACTTCAAACCAGACATATCCGTCAAGACCCGAATGCCAAGAATACTACTCACTGATACAGAAGAGTCTCTTATCACAGCCATCAAAGCTGGAGAAGTATTTGGATTTCTAGTGTGTTCAATACGAACACCCGATCATATTGTCAAACAGTTTGACGATGCATCATTCCTTTTTCCACCGGTAATACAACGTGCACACATAACAGAAGATCTCATCAGTCCTTTTATGAAAGCGCAAATGATTCAACAAGAACGAAAAGCAGGTCAATCAACTCTCATTCAAACTTATAATGGTGACGATATTCTGATCATGTCATCTCTCGCACAATTTTACCTCGAAAACGATATCGAAATATCAAATGTCAAACAATTCATACAGTACATACCGGGAAAAGGACTAGCACCCTTCGTTGATAAGGTCGTTGCAATGCGTGTGGCAGCAACTTATGAAGCAGACGATGCTAAGCAGCTCACAGCGAAACTTTACGGAAATGCTTCTTATGGTAAATGTGCAGAAGCTGTAGACAGGCATAAAAATACCAATTTATTACCTGTCAACTATGACATTACAAAATTGGCAAGACGAACAATGTATAGGGACCACGATATTATACAAGATGAAAATGGTGACGCATGTGCAATCGAAGTTACTTCACTAAAAAAGACTGTCGAAGACAGTAAACCCGTTCATATAGGTGTGGCAATACTTCAATGGAGTAAATTGTTGTTTCTCCGATTCATGTTCTATTTATTCAACCATGTCGAACCTGGGTCACTTCGTTGTGTCTATGCCGATACAGATAGTATGTGTTTAGCCTTGACCAAGAGCAGAGCTGTCACCAACGACTCCGAAGAAGAAAAATATCGTGCATTATTTGATCCAATCATCAAAAAAGAAATGCGAAAGTCTTGGGAATCAACTTGGAAAGACTGGATATGTACAACTACTCAAATAGAAGATATCAGAACACCTGGAAAATTAAAGTGTGAATTTTTATTCCACAAGGGGCGATTTTGCGCATTATCACCGAAAAGTTATTTTGCATTTAATCAAGAGGAAGAGGAAAGAAAAACTGGCTACAAGGGTATATGTCATACCGAAGCGCGAAAACTGGACCTACAAACGTACTTGGACTGTCTGTATGGGTCAACGTCAAAAGAAATCGAGAATAGAGGATTCAAACTCAATAAAGAAAAGCAGCTGGTATACTACGAACAAAAGAAGCGAGGTCTTAATAATATCTTTTGTAAATTCCGGGTTCAAGACGACTTCATCACCTGTAAACCCTTAACCAAAGACGGAAAAGTAATGTAAAAATGTTAAAAATTCTGATTTAGATGTGGCTTGAAACTGAACTCGATCGATTAGGGGGTTTGTTTGCTAAACTCGAAAAATCTGATATTAATCAAGTCTTGCCAACTGAAGAGCTTGAAGTCATCTCAGATTTAAGTTCATTTGAATTGGAGAATATTAAAAATAAGATGTTTGTTCCAAAGGTTTGATTTATATTGTCAATTAGTTTTAATCGTTATTCAGCATAAATTAACTTGGAAAACTTTACGATTCACCAGAATTGTCGAAAAAAGTTTCAACTGTGGAACGTGGCTCAAAAAAATTTTGAAACAGATTCGATTCAATGATTTGATGTTGATTCATGTTGGATTCAGTTTCATAGCGGAGAATAATCTCGAACGAATTTATTTGTTTTGTCCGAAAGCTTTGGCTTCATATCATGTCAAATGCTTGAACAAAAAAGATGCAGAATTGTTTGCCGACGATCTTGAGAAAAAGACTCTCGCCGAACATTTGGCAAATACATTTGTGTCAACTACTGAAGCGGGAAACCCGTTTCATCAAAGTGGTTACAACCCTGTCAATCTCGTCTGTAATTACATTTGGATTACCAAGTAAATTAACTTAAAATTTAATATTTCAGAATGGAATCGTTTTCGAAAATATTTACAGCGACAGAAGATTATTTCGTGACTGTACCAATACGTCAAATATTGCGAAAGATTTACAGAGTGGAGTCATGTTCAGGAAATCCAACTCGATATGCTTTCGGTAATATCAATCATTTGAACCCCAAAAATATGTTCATTCAGATCTCGAAACTTCAAATGCATTTAGAAAATTATCGGAAGCAATTGATACGTGGGCTGAATATATTCGAGTTGATCCAGCTCATCTTATCAATCCAGAACCATATCATGCGATTATATTTCATCCAACGGTAATTAAAAAATATTTCATGGTACATATGATATGTAACTCATAGGTTTGGAGTGACGCAGAGATAACTGATGTCATTCATATAGCGCTTGACATGACTTACGCATTGAAACAAATTTGTCAATATTATTTCAACGAAGCTGAATATGGATCACCTTATATTTCAGTACTCATAGAAATCGATTATCAATTCATTGATGGCTGTGATCATATGATCAACATCCTCGAAGCTCTCAAAAACAAATTACAATTCGATCACTGTATATGCAATAAATTCAACACGTGTTAATAATGACAATTTATTTACAGATTTAATTTTTCCACCTGATGATACTTGTCGATTTTAATTGCCGCAGGGCTTATTATCCAGACAACCAATGACATTGAACCTTTCTCTACAGTAAAGGGTTCTTTAATTTTAAAATTGATACCTGCCCAGCCTTGTGAAGTTTGTTCAGCTTCAAAGTGATGAGCCCAAATCCAATTGAAACGAAATTCGTTTGGTGTGAGAAATTTTCCTGATGTGATATTACTGGTACGGGTTGTTGCATCTAGAAATTTTTGTAGAGGAAACACAGGACTTGCGTCTTTTATTGAAATAGGGTATCCATTAACAGAATTTCCGTTCAGGGTGAAATTCATTTCTTCAACACCAAATGATCCAAATTTTGTTGAACAAAGATCTTCATTGCCATCCAATGCATTGGTTCTGATCACTCCTGCAAATATATGAGAAGGTGTGTTACCACCACGTAAATTATCAAAACGAATAGTTGTTTGATCATAAGGGATACTTTTGACAAGAACTTCAACATCTTCATAGTTATACATAATCGGTTCATATTCGATCTTATCAAAATGACTTCGAAGATCAGGGGAACTGATATATTCTGTCACTGCATAACAATCTTCTATAATAATATCATCAAGTGTACCCCCTTCTGCATGCTTGAGAACTGACACACTTTTATCAGCCCTGTCAAATCTCAGTTTTAATTCACAGTTTTTAATAAGAGGTTCAGGATTAGCTAGGAAAGCCAAATCTGGAATAAAAGCAAAATCGTAACGAGATTTTTCACCTCTTCTGACCTGTGTCCTTTTTCGAGCAGTAACGTAAGCTGTTCCATCTGTAGTTGCCAAAGTCTCAGCATCACAATTCATGAAATCACAATATCCTTCTGTAACA
Source organism: Oikopleura longicauda (assembly GCA_004367895.1). Taxonomy (NCBI): domain Eukaryota; kingdom Metazoa; phylum Chordata; class Appendicularia; order Copelata; family Oikopleuridae; genus Oikopleura; species Oikopleura longicauda. Next base: position 3,926 of record SCLD01099496.1, on the reverse strand, counting down.
AAAGCACTGGTTATGTAATCCGTGTTATAGTTGCCAAGCTTGTAAATGTAGTCGGAAAGAAAATACTCGTGGCTATAAAATAGTTGGAAAAAAAATTACTGGGATTTAATCAAAAACTGAATAATGTCAAGAAAACCGGCTTAAACAATTAAAACATTTTAAAAAAATTATTTTTACACGTTTTAAACGTGTTTGAGTGATATACGATTGAATTTAAGTGAAAAAAAAATTTTTCGATTTTTGCCGAATTTTGACCTAAAAATTGTCCTCCAACTGGGTTAAATTTAGGCTTCTGATATATCAAACGTACCCCGATTTTTCTCAAAACCTCTTTAAACACCCTAAAACGACGTTTTATGATATTTTGAGCCAAAAAAATTATGCATGTACGTTTTTTTAAAAATTTGAATTTAGGCTGCTAGTTTTAAATTTAGGCTTCTAGTTTTAAATTTAGGCTTCTGAAGCCTGAATTTAGGCTTCTTGACTTGAATTTAGGCTTCCATAATCTTAACCGTTTTTAATATTATTTATTTGATCCCTATGGTTAATTAAAGTGATTCAATTTATAAAATATATATTTTTAAAGTTTATTTAAGGTAAAATAATTAATTCAGGTCATTTATGCTCATTTTTAAAGACCCTGAAAGGGGAGGGGGTCAAGTGGTAATTTTTTCGATTTTTGACTCAAAATTCGATTTTTCTGAAAAAAATCCCAATTGGTCTTCCGGTCTTGACAAAAGCTCTGGGAACAGTTTTAAAGCATTAAATAGTGTTTTTTGTGATTTGCTTACCTATTTCTATTAGTAGAGACTGCTTGAGAATCAATTTCTACCGTCAACGTTTCAAACAATTTGGACACCCAACCATTTTCGAGAACGTACTTATCGTCGATTGTAATACAACCTCGTATAAGGATTTTATTTTTTTTAAGAAAGAGATTCGGGTCTTTTTCGAATATGAATTCCAATACAGAGCAACTGTTTGTTCGTGGATAGTGTTTTTTGGTAATTTTATAGTCCAACATGGCATTGAGCTGAATAATTTATTTAAAAAATGTGTACAAAACAGAATCGTTACGAGAAAGCTTGGACCCAAGCAAATTATAAAACATGTTTAACCTTCGCAAGGAACAATGTTGTCTAAGTACAAGATAAAAAATACAGTAGAAAGCACATAATGTTGAATTATTGGGTTGAATTCTCGGTGAGACAATTATTCGTTTTGTCACTGACATACGATGTAAAAAATTTAAGAGATTACAAGGAACACGATTCCAATTAAATATTGTGAATCCCAAAGGGTCATAGATTTCTATTGACTTCTTGAAAATTCCAATGGTCATCCAATGAGAACCTTTCATATGAAAAGAGTCAATGTTGACAATAAAGAATGAGGGGAATGTGACAATTATAAGCGATGATAATTGATTCTCTGCAAAACAACCCAGAAAGTTTGGTAAACATTTAAGATTATTTGTTATAAAAGAGGAATTTATCCCTTTTTTCGCTTCTTTAATTTTGCTTGCAAAGCTTTGACTGCAACGGTATGCCGTTTGTTGACCAAGTTTCCAGAACCGGTCATTGTTGGCTTTGCGGTTTTTTCCCATGTTTTAGTTTGTCTTTCTTTGAGGGCTGTGCTGAAACCCTGCATCTGAGATGAATAAAATTAAATACACACCTCTAACACTATTCAAAATTTTCTTTTCGTCTTGTCCGTAAATGTTTATTTTAAAGACTGACGATTTCAGATCAAGACATTGGATTTTATACTCGAGAAAGTGTGTAGGCGTGTTGACTGTGTAATTTGATCCTTGTTGTTTGTGTATACGATGAATTTGTTGTTTAGGGTTACATGGAGATTTATCAACAAGTGTAGAAGTAATTTCTCCGTGAAATGATCTTTTGATACCAATTCGCCAGTCAATTTCTATATTTGCCACGGAAATTGATTGACCTCGTTGAAAGTAGATTTGTGGCAAATCAAACATTATCAGATCATTTTTCACTTGTCCTTGAAGGTGAATCAGCATTTCGTGAAACCAAATTAAGCTGATAATAATAGTAAATTCCTTGTATATCAATGTTTGACAGATCCTTGAGATAGTAGTAACAGACACCGTTGCTTTGTTTGACTTTACGTATAATATAAATTTCTTCTGACCAGTTTCGTGTGTATCCTTTTTCAAATATTTCTTTATTTATTATTCTTCTAACTCGGTCTTCTTCTTTCAGCTTACAAACTGTTCTGAGTCCTAAATCTGGAAACATTCGTTTATATACTGCTTTGCGATTACTTTCGGTAACTTGATTCGGTGCCATGCCTATGGATGAATGAGGAGTGTTATTATAATTGTCAACTACTTTTTCAATTACATCTATCCAGTTTTTTGTCTTATTTTTATAAAAATATTTTTGTAATCGTGATTTTATTGTTCGATTAACACGTTCGACCATTGAAGCTTTCCATTTCGTTTTTGTTGGTATCTCGTAATGATTGATTCCATGGTTGATAAATAATTTGCGGACTTCAGAGTTGAAAAATTCTTAATTCAAATTAGGCAATGTTAGTTAAATTAATCAAACCTAGACCACCATCAGTTACAATATGGGTCGGAAAATTGTCCAGTTGATTGAAAACGTGTTCAAAAGCCATTGTCGATGACTGCATTGTTTTGTTACGCATTGGAGCTGCATACACTTTGCGTGTAAAACAATCAATCAATATTAAGATATAAGTGTACTGTCTATTGTGAAATTTGTAATTTGGATATTCAATCAAATCTCCCATCCAAATATCAAACGGAAATCTTGCGATAATTTTCCTTCTGGGGAATGTTTTCTTTACAATTCTTTTATGAACACTATGTACATGATTGTTACGAAGAAACTCATTGATTTTGGCACTATACGACGGTACGCTGTTTATATCGGTATAAAGCTTGTTTAACGCGTCTTGTAAGTTCACGTCGGGAGTATTGTTTGTTTTTGGAATGGAGTTTATTATCTTTGTTACTGGAATCTTTCTCACAATTTTTGGTGGACTCTTGTAGTCCCTTCCTCGGAGTCTCATGTTCTATAGCTACGTTTTCATCGATCAATTTGAATTTTGCTTGGAATTCAGGTGCATCAATCATATATTTCAATCCTGATTTCATAACAATTTTGATGTACTTTGAAAAGAGGTCAATATAAACTTTGATCTTAGTTAAACGTGCTTGATTGGATCTATCTATGAATATATATGGAAACATTTCATTCTCATTTAACTCGTTTGCTTTGAGAATTTCTTGTTTCAGATTCATCGAATCAGCTGCTCTAAGATTCGTTCTCTCATCAGCGTTTCTCATTAGTACATGATAATTACTCGAATTCCTTATATTTAATGCATATTTTCCTTGACTAAAATATCGTTGCGTCATAACAATACAATGAAGTTTACGTTTCGAAGACAATACTCGATATAAATAGTCAATCTCGCGCGAATTTACGCATTCATGATATAAATCGTCTAAGATTATACAAGAATATTCTGGAATAGAAAGTAAATCATCAAGTGTTGGTAGTCCTGCGTGAAACAGAATTTGGAATGGCCATTCAACCGGTGCTGTCTCATGAAAATCTGGATGAAAGTAATATACACGATCAAATTTAAAGAGTTTTTCTTCAAGAAGTTTCTTGGCGAAAAATGTTTTACCAGCAGACGATGAGCCACTTATAAATACTCTAAAAATTTCTGCAAAGCTTAGTTGAACGTCTTTGTACCTGATCATTTGATTGAATGATCATTCAAACAAAATCTCCTGTTTATATATAAATCAAATCTTTAGCGCCACCAATCCAGGTAGAAATATGGGTATGGGTATGGGTATGGGTATGGGTATGGGTATGGGTATGGGTATGGGTATGGGTATGGGTATGGGTATGGGT
>SCLD01099485.1:0-10714 GCA_004367895.1 Oikopleura longicauda | reverse complement strand
ATTTCGTCCTCCTGATCCCCTTGCTTCAATTGTTGGAATTTCCTTTTTAACTCGTTCGGTGTATCCCCAAAATTTTCCGCTAAATAAACTGCAAACTTTTGAATATCCCCTTTTGCCTCAAGTGGTAACTGTGAATAAATTTCTGGTTTGTTGCTTTTGCAAAGAGCTGCGTAAATTAATTCGCCCGCATTTTCAAAAATTCCCAAGTTTTTCGCCTCTTCTAATTGATCAATAAACCCCCGAACTCCTTCCGGTCCTGGGTTCCAGAACGGAACCATATATTGAGATCCCGATTTAGGATAATTCATGATTCCCACTTTCTCCTTAGCCTCGTTATTTTCCACTTTTTCAATTTTATAATTCTTATTCAAACCCTCTCGTGGCCTCCGATTAACCGTTTTATCTTTTAAAATTTCCGTATTATCCACGATAAATACGCACACACTAGAGACCCTTGTCGATGTGCTCACGGCAATTTTCCCTTTTGGTATTCCCCAACTTTCACTGATTTTCTCAATAGACCAATCTGTGAATACCGTTATAACCCCGATTCCCGTTAAAGATTTTGGAAAATCTTTATTTTGGTTAATATATTGTTGAACGGTTTCAACAAATTTCCTAGTATTTAAAATATCAATAGGATCTATTGCGAATTTGTTTAAATCCGAATCTCCTATGGCTGCGAATTCGTATCACAGCTGTCACCAGATGGATGACAACCTTAATTCTATAGAACCACACTACTGTTAATACTCTTTATAATTCTGTATTATTATTTTATTCGTGTCCTGAACTGGATGGTTACAGTGAAATATATATGCGTCTCTCAACTAGATCAAATAAGTCTCCTGGACTTACATAACAAGGCAGAGACCGAGGTGACTTTAAATCCAAGTCACCTCTATCTCTTCTCCCCTTCTTTTTTGATAAATAGTTTGGGTATTTTCACAAATATATGAGCACATGAATTGGAGTTAGAAGGGTGATTAAGAAGTAATTTAAACGTTTTTTTTTTGTTGTTTAGGAAATCACATTAACCAATATATAATACCATATGATTTATTTATTTTGTTTCGTTCGTTGGGAGTTCTTGATGAACTGATCATATCTTCTTGGAATATTTTCGGCGCGTATTTTCTGGTTCATTATCACTGTTGAAATTTTGTTTTCTTTGTTTTGTCTTGTGGTCTGATAAAGTTCGATATGATAAAGTTTATGACAAAGTGATATAATACTATATAAGCCTCTCTATATAAGCCTCTCGATAGATGGCGCAGTACGATTGAGTCAGAGTCTAAAGTTTTGTTACATATGGTATTCTTAATAAAGGTTTGGAAAATAAATCGTCCAATCAGGGAATCACTGATTATAGTGAAACGCCCAATGAACTTAAGAGAAAATTTTATATAGGTCCATTATCATAAGTGAATGCAATTTTTCTTGTGATAAAAGAAAGATAAAGAATCTTTAATATAGCTGTGTGAGGGAAAAGAATAAGTTTTATGATGAAAATAATGAGGATACATTTGATAAAAATTTCACAAGAATCTGTGACGACAATCACAAATTGAAAATTAAAGATGTGGTCCTTATTTGATGAACATTTTTATTTTATGATTAAATAAAATAAATTGCAATAAACATTTAAGCGTTTTCCGCTTCGATCCAGTATCGTAAACGATAATTTTTTTCCCCGAGACCCGGTGGTGGTGATTCCACCCTCGATGGAACCCCTAATCGTACTTTCAACGTTTTTGCCCGATTTTTGGTCATACACAAAATGTGTAATTGATGAGATATAAGTAACTCCGCCCACTTTTTTGCCACAATCCCTTTTTGATCCCATTGAATCTCATACCAATTTTGCGTTGTGGTTTTCAAAACCTCTAATTGCATATGTAACCCCAGAAACTTGAGTTTCTCCTCCGAACCAAAGAGTACCACCAGAGGCCTTGACATGTGCCTATAAAAGACGATTTCATCTATTTCCCCGATTAATTTCAAAAAATCTCCCCCTAATCCTACGCGCTCTGGGGCCCCTGATTTTTTGAACCAAACTTCCCCTGATGGTTCGTTTTCGACCGGTTTATCCCTCGCCCGCTGACTAAGATCCAAATTGTTGGAATAATTTCGAATATACTGAAAACATTCCTGGTCATATTCCGATATGACTTTCTTAAGGTACGTTCGAAATCGGTCCAAACTATCCCTCTTTAATGTCAAAGTAATATACATGTCAAACAATGGTCCAACCTGGCCCAGCACCACCTGTCTATTAAGTTCCCATTGCAATATTGCACTCATTTGACTGAGAATGCTGGTTTCTAACTGACTATATGGACTCTCATTTTTCACTTCGTCCGCTGTTTGCGTACCCCATTCCCTCATAGATTTTTCGTCCCCATAACTCGATTTACCTTCCCCTAATAGTTTCTCCTCAAATGTTCCCTCGTTGTCCATACAGATGTCTGGACTTTCGTCGGTTAAATCTAACAAATCCGTTAAATGATTTTCCATTTGTATTCTTAAATGTTCCCTCTTATAACTTAGTACAAAAAAAATTGTGACTTAAAAAAAATTTTTTTTTTTGACAGATCCAAAATTCTGCTCTAGGGCGCCTATCTAGCTTCCAGGACGACCTGCAGTTCAGTTTCCTCAGCCGACGCCCTATCCGACCTAGTGTTTGTATTTCGTCTATCACACAAACGGTGACACCATGATGAAATTGAACAGCAACAACTCCCACAACTAAAACCAATTCTGCATATCCTTATGATAACCCTTATGACCCAAATTATCATAAATAAGGTACTAAGACCCATTAATGATCCCAAAATTAGTTGCCAAGAATACGATGTCGGCATAACCGCCACCACCGAATCATTCCACTTCGGCATCTGCCATTTAGGTAATGCTTCGAGTTTCATATCGATACCGCGGAAATCTATTTCCCCCAAAGTGATATTTATACCCTTATTTATTTCTACATTTTCCCGCATCAAATCATTTTCGACCGAGTCTATATAATATGTCCGTCTCATACAAACTAGTCGTATGGCTACTTTTTGTGCTGGTATAACACACATGTCCCACTCATTACAACCCCTAGTTTTATCTTTTTCTTGAAAAATTTTGTTCCTTTTACTACTAGTTTTTTGTAACAAATCGTACTCAATTGGAACATGTGATGCTACAACTGCCCCATTGAAACCTTTCAATTTCGTAATCTCGCATTCACCCCCGGAGCGTATACTGACGGGACATTGGTCCTTTATTATATCATTACGATTCCCAATTATTCCTAACACCCATTCCCTATGATGCTTGTATTCCCCATTACCGAGTCGACAGACCCTGCTACTATGCATCATACTACATGACTCAAAAACAACTCTTTGGTTAACATTTTCCTCGAAATAAAAAATTGTTAACTCACTAGGGAGTCGTAGTTTCAAAAAATGATATACCGTATGGTCAATACTTCTTCGAGTTTTAACTGTTGAATTATTCACAATACTTTCTAATGCCCTTTTGATAAGTACGTCTATTGAATCAGCCTCGATTTCGTTTTTCCCATTTAACGTTTTTAATACCGTATTTTGTTCCCGAACTGATTTTGCTCCCAACACCGCCATTTTAGTCGCAGGTATGGCAATTAAGTTCATTATTATTGGTCTCAACCCCGGTTCTGCTACTGGGATATCCATTTCCAATTCCAATATTAATAAAATTGATTTTCCCTCCATAAATGCTCCCTTAACCTTACACCTGGTTAATGCATTTATGTGATCATGACAAGCTTCCAAATTTCCGGAAATTCCGATACACATGCCCTTGATCTTATCCCTATTTACTATAATGGGGACCGACTTTTCATTACATTCTTCCAAAATATCATTTATCTCTTGTTTCAAAAAATCCACCGTAGCTCCGATTCGAGCTTTCATGAGTTCCTTAAGTTCCCGTATATTTAACCGACACATTTCGGTTTCCAAATTATTATAAGTGCTACTTACTGCCGATCCTAACCTATTTATATTTTTTTCAGCTATTACCATTTGTTTTTCTAAATTAACCATGGATGTATTCATCCATTTATGTTCTTTATGTGTCTTATCGTCAATATATTTACTGGTCAAAGGACCCCCGTCACCCCAATATTTCCAAAAATGTGACCTTTTTTCCCGCTTCGAAGTAATTTTCTGACGTATTTCTATAATACTGATGCAATAGTTCTTGTTATTATCTAACAATGGTTGTCCGGAATGTGACGCGTGTTCATTATATTGAACTAGGGTGTCGACCGCAGCTCTATTACATATTTCATAATGTTTTTGTTCATTTGGCGAACAACAAATTCCCGGTGAAATAGTATACTGAGGTACTCCGTCAATTATATTTCCTTCACTATTTACCACAAGCCCACAATGTCCCTTCCAAAATGCGCCCCTGTCCATAAACAACTCCCTTGTAGCCTGTTTTGATCTATAAATAAACCCACTGCTCATAGGGTGTCCCTTTGTATCAATGCATTCATGAGGATTATATGATAACGCATATTCGCAATGAAATTTTTCTTGATTACAAATATCCGGCGAATTATCAAAGACTGAAAATGGAACATTTTTCGGATATATCGTATTCAATGGTAAATCCAGAGCCCCCTGTATATAGGTCAACACATAATCGTTAACATCTTTAAATTCCAAAAATGTGGCTGCACTTAAACTATTAATTTCCTTTTCCCTATGCACGTACCCCGTTTTATTGAAATTTTTTGCCATTAATGGCTTGTGCAGAGCTGCCTTTTTTAGCCAATTACAATTTCCCGAGTTCGACCCCACCTGTGGTACATTTATGTTAAGCTGAATCGGAATAATTTTACTCCCGCTGGTCAAAATACTATTGCTTGTATTTCGCAAGACTATACCCATTCCCTCATTTATTATCATCCCACCTACAAGGCCTATCATGTACAGTACCAGATTTAAAAATTTTTCTCTCATTATAAAAAATTTCGTTGTTAAGGACGATAGGGTTCTTTTTTCTCAAAAAAAATGTGTAAAGCAAAAAAAATTTTATTTTTCCCCCACCGGTTACTGTTTTGTTAAATCTATAAAATTACGCAATATTGTCTACAACTAGTTCGGACCGGTTTTGTTTCCTCATGAACTAGTTCTTGCTCAATTGTGACCAATGTGTCTATCAAATTTTGTCTGACCTTGGTTAATACTATGGTTTTTTGACAATCGTCATTCATCTGTTTTGTCAATAACTTAACCATTGTTTTACGATCCACTCTTGGGAATTCTATTTCCTGAATGGTGTCAATTTTATCGAAAGAATTATCTCTTGACACCCTACCTTGATTTATTTTTAACTCACGTAATGTAGGAGCCTTAACTCTACTTTGCATTTCCACGGAGGGAACATTTTGGTATTCTCGGTTATTTAACATTTTTTTAAAAAAAAAATCTCTACCAACTTATCTTCAGGGACGAGTCTTTTGTGTACTGATCCGACCCAACTTTTTTAAAATCAGTCAAGACAATAAATAATATTTAACTTCATTCATACTCTATGGGCCATATCTTTTGAAAAAAAAACGTTTGTAATATCATATTTTGCCGATTTTGAAGATTTTAATATTATATTAAACTAAGGATCGTATTTATTTGACTCAACGATAAGTGTTTGCGTACTTTTGTAGACTTCAAATGTACGACTAGTCCGAATATCTGAACTCACCAACAATTTTTAGAAAATAGTTCACACAAATGATCAGTTTGTCTGTACTCAAAAGGTTGCGTTCTTAAGCAATGAATCTTGAATTTTTTATAATTTTGATTCAAAATTCTTATCTTAATAACAGGAAAATGAAAAAATTGTTTTCAAATAAAAATTTCACAGTTAGTGTCTACGATTAACTTTTTGTATCCCGATGATATTCTGAACTTTAAGGTATAGTTATCACTCTCTATAATTAACCCTTTTACGTGGCCTTAACTCATATGGACTATCCATGTGAATTGCAACCTCATTCTCCGAGTCCTTGAATCCCTGGTCCGTTTTGTCCATCGTAACTCTTGGTTTCTCGATTTTCTCATTTTTATCCTCCCGACGTCTTACCAGTTTACACTGCCGAAAATGAACTCTTGTTCTACTAGGTCGTACTCTATCACTGACCTCTAATCTTTCCACGAGCATACTGTTACAAAATGGTAAAACTGTGATTACTCTGTAATTCGAATCACTCCACGGCCTGAAAAGTTTCTTGATCTCCCCCGGTTTTCGGTACCGCTGAATTTTTATTATATCATTTTTCTTAAATTTCTCCGATTCCGCTTTTAAGTTTTCGTATTCAAGTTCCTCAATTTGAGCCTGCTTTCGAATTTTTAATTCATCTCTTATTTGGGATATTTGTCGATATGTCCGCCGTGCCCGTTCGCTTAAGGACAGCTCTTTTTCTACTGAAAATGTTGGGGCCTGAGCTATCCATCCTGCCCGACGACCATATACTATTTCAAATGGATTATATGGACTTTTTCCCCATTTCTTAGTATTTAGTCTTAGTACTATAATTGATAATATTTCCTCTAAATCTGAACCATCCGCCCTGGGTTGCAAAGCCCTTAACCCATCTTGTACTTGTCCAATCATAGATTCTACAACGGACTGACCCGTCGAATTTCTTGGGATCGAAGAATAATGTGCAATGTTAAAACATTCACAAAAATATTTTACTGCTTGTCCCAAAAACCCAGAAGCATTGTCGGTCCGTAGGACCCTTACAATTCCCATTTGCAATAATAAATAAAATAACCCATTCTTTATAGCCTCACTTGTTTCATTCGGAACTATTTTATACATAATAAATTTTGAATATAAGTCCACAGATATCAAAACTTTGATGCTCCCAAAATGAAAAATATCCACTGAGACCACTTCCCCAATATCCCTCGGATTTATGGTGGTCCTGTCTATAACTTTGTGCTTTCGTAATCGTCCCGACTGTGCACAGATATCGCAACCCTTAATAAAGTTCCGAACGCATTTTATCATATTTTGAAATGATATATCATATTCGTTTAACCTTTGGCATAATGCCAAGGGACCCTCACCATGCAAATGAACTGAACATAATAATTCATTTTCAAAAAACTCGGGTACTAAGATATTCCCATTTTTATAAATTATATTATTTTTACTGGACATGGTCTTTGTTTTTCCCATTCGAATTTTTCCTTGTTCCCGTTCACTCCAATTTCGTAACCCTTGTGCTATTTTAATATGCTCAATTATCTCTGCCGGACCAATTGGTATAACGACCGGTAAAACGATATTATTTTGTTCAATTTTATCATACTTCCCCGTTCGCAAATCTTTTAAGTATAAAAGTGCGTCCCTTGAATTTCTACCCATAGCTAAAGTTTTTTGTCCCTCCGGATCTAAATTCAATCGACTTAGTAAGTCCGTTAGTAAAAAGCTTTTGGTTAACCCACTAACGTGGTTAATTTCGAAATCAAATTCTGACAGATATCTCAAATATCTGTAAGCAGGTGAAATGGCGCCGAATATATCAACCTGGTGAATTTTCGCGGTTAATAACAATACAACTACCTTATTATCTGATTTAATTTCGAATTTTCGGCCATATAAATATTTTTTGAAATGCGCCACCCCCCGATAAACAGCCAAAAGCTCCCGATTTGAGTTTTCCCAACTTAACTCTTGTTTTGATAATTTTGATGAAAACAGTCCAATTATTTGTTCGACACCTTGTTTCTCCGTCGACTGTTTCAGGACCGCACCGATCGCCAGGAGTGAGGCATCTGTTTCCAACACAAATTTTTTGGTGAAATCTGGCCTTGCCAAATCAATTGTCCGCCGTACCCCGTTTATCAGATTTTCCCAGTCCTTCCTTAAATCATCCGTCTACACTATTTTTTTCAGTCCCGTTTTACTATGGAATGGCGCGCTGAGATTTGCATATCCTGGTATCACACCGCGGTAGTAGTTTAGACTCCCCAATACCTTTTGAACCGCTTTCCCAGTCTTCGGTTTCTCCAACTTACTCAACGCCTCCGACTTTTCCCCCGTTATCGAAATACCCTCGGTTGCCACTTGAAACCCAAAAACCTTGACTTTCGGATAAAAAAATTGACATTTCAACAAGTTTATCTTGAACTTGTATTTCTTGAAATTACGTAAAATATCCCTCGTTGTTTCTAAAACCCTATCAAACTCGTCCCCAAAAATTGTGAGATCATCAATATAAGAACTCACATTGTTCAAATCAATATTTTCGAGTAACATATGGTTAACTGCCTTTTGGAAGTGTGCAGGGCTATTTTTGCTTCCCATCGGTAATTTACGGTATTGGTATGTTAATCCTGTTATAGGATCACAACACGTGAATAGTATTCGCTGAGATTCTTTAAGTGTCAGCGAATAGAAACCTTTAGTACAGTCGAGTACTACATAAAACTTATAATTCGACATTTTACTTAATAACTCATCTAATCTTGGTAGCTGAAAATTATCAGAATATACCGTAGCATTTGCGCTCCGTAAATCGTTAACAATTCTGTATCCCCGATTACCCTCTTTTTTGATCGGAATGAAAGTACTTGTTATTACTTTAATTGCCGGATTCGGTTCTATAACCCCTGATTTTAATAATTTCAATATTTCTAAATGCACAATTTGTTTTGACTCAAGCGGTAACACTAGTGTTCGCGCTGGTTGAGGTCGATCGGTAGTAGTCTCTACCTCATACTCCATGTCAATACATTGACCCAGATCGTAACCTCCCTTTGAGAAGACAGTTTCATATTGCTTTATGAGCATTTGAACTTTGGTTATCTGCTCCGTTGTTAAATTTTTATATATATCCAAATTACCGTAATCAAGTGGTTCTGGTTTCTCACCTTGTTCTTTAACTGTTAGAGTTTTTACCGTTAAATCTCCCCACTTGTCCTCTCCCTTAAAAATACCCATTTTTTTGCCATGTAAATTCAAAGTTTGCGGTAATTCAACCCATTTATTAAAAACTCTGAACATAGCCGTTTCGTCCGGTCCCGGTTGGATAATAAATGATCCATTGTATGGGTGGTCAATATAATATTGATTATATCCATTAATATGATTCACCCCTTTTGATACAACCTGAGTAATGGCCTTACTTGCAAAACACTTTATTTTTCCTTTTTCGATTATCCCCAGTTTGTATCCCCCTATAATTCGGTGTTCTTTCATAAAATTATTCCCAATTATCGCCGAAAATTGGCATTGACCCTGGACTACGTGAAATTCGACTCGATCAAAAGTCAATTCCGTACCATCTTCATATTCTAGTTTGACTTTTAATTCCACTGTGTACAGACATTTTGTCTGTTTTTGATTAGAATCGAAGGCACCCGCTAGGTTCATCCCTCTGTTTAATCGTTTTAAGGGGACCTCAATTAATATTTCATGTGACATTGGCAAAATATTTATATTACAACCAGTGTCGAATAAAAGATTTGACACTATTTCCCGTCCCAATTGATTTTTTAGAACCACCTTTCGATACATGCTGTCATTTGGTACTTCCACGTCCATCTTTCTATTGACCATGAACACCCTAAAAAAAAATTCAACACCAAAGGAACTGACATCAACCAAAAATGACCTCTTTAATTCCGTCCTATGTCACACATTTCCCATATAAGGTTATTTAAATACTTTAAAGAAAAAAATCGTTTTTTTTACAGTTTATTTGTTAAGATCTATAGGGTGTTCATGCTTTCTACTTAGAACATTTAATTTTGTTTTTTTTTCTTAATTTTCGAACTTAACAAACCTTTGATAAGGGCTTTTTGATCTGTGACGTCCATATCTTTCGTATCGGTCGTTTGATCGATTGAAATTGTTTCTATTACCATTAAAATTTCTTTTCGTGTATCCCCGATCCCTGGACCCAGAACGATTCGTCCATGATGATCTATTGTCCCTGTTACGGTAACCCGACCGTTCCCAACTTCGTGTTTGACGTTCCCTTGATCGATTGAACGCTCGTTTTCCCTTCTCCGAGACCTGACATTGAGCTCTAATGTGGCCCTTTATTCCACATTTATAACAGACTTTTTCACTGCTATTGACCTTGCTCTCCCTATTTACCGGATATCCACGCGAACCCGAATTACCCCGAAAATTATTTCTAACCTGTAAATTACGAACTTGATGACACAACTGGTCTATTTTTCTTTCGATCTGACCCTCTTGAACTCGCCCTGGGCTGTCTCCTTGAACCGTTCCCTTTGACTCTTGAATTTTGAATACCTGTTCCCCAACTTGTTGGTCCGTTCCATTTTTCTGACCTCCCACATGATAAACCATGTTTGATAATTCCCTCAAGTTTAAAGATATTCGTTTTGCCACTCGACCCAGTTTCGAAAACTCCACCTCGTCAATTCTAGTAAGTAACGCTTTTCTCACTTCTGGTAATCGTAACCCCGAAATAAAAACCAATGAAATATCTTCTTTGTGGTCACTCGTGAACCCTGCACCGGTTGGAACCCCTTTTATAGACCTAGCCGCAAAATACGACCGTATTACCCGCTGAAAAAATCCCATTTCGTCCTCCTGATCCCCTTGCTTCAATTGTTGGAATTTCCTTTTTAACTCGTTCGGTGTATCCCCAAAATTTTCCGCTAAATAAACTGCAAACTTT
>SCLD01099474.1:0-10716 GCA_004367895.1 Oikopleura longicauda | reverse complement strand
GTCGGATCCGAATCTTTCCGACATTGATTTCGAAAATAAAATGACTTGGATCTGAACTACCCTTAAAAATATTGCCTGGACAAGTTTTCCAGAAATTTCAATTCATCGGGAACATTTGCCAATAAGGGTTAATTTTGCATGACCTTATTTGATAGCCAATCAGAGTATTTGAATGAAACTGATTAGATTACTGATTGGATAATTGACTGATTGCTTTTGCGTTAATTTCAATGTGGCGCTACCGAGCAAACATTGTACATAAACAAAGTTGAAATCATCAAAAATCATAAAAATGTATCTTTTATCATAATATTGTCAAAAAATCCAGTTTTTTAAGAAATTTATGATTTTTATTTCCCTTTTTAAACACTATCGGAACTCCTATTTATAAAACTTGTTATTTTCAATGACTCTATTCCGAATTATTCCTCGTTTTAAATATCTTCAAATGAAACACTTTTTATGCAAAACTTGAATACTGTTTCCATTTTAGTCGAATTTTGTATCTACAGCACCTGATCATGAGCTCCCATTGTTCAACGACCTTTTTTGACCTTTTTGATTAATTGTTGACCTTTTATCGTTTTCAATAAATTAAATTAATATTCTTAATCAGAAAAAAAATCTGATCGAATGAACTATATATTGCCTGCTTTTCTGTGTTTTGAATTCACTGGAAGAACTTCCGGTTGTGTTCCGAAAATTCGGATCTGACATAGTACGACTCTAAAATAGAACGACGCCATCTTCAATTGATTTTGGGTCGATCAAGAAATTAATCGTTCCATTTCAGAGTCGTTGTATGTCGGGTCGACTCTTTCCGAGCTTGATTTCAAAAATAAAATGAATTGGGTCGGAACTACCCTTAACACATTTTCAAATCGGTCACGTGATTTTAAATAAGCATATTTATTTTTCCCTTTCAGTTCTCTTTCAAAATTCTAACTATGATTGACAGTTTCTATTAAAAAGTGATGATCGGTAAAGTGCCTCAAGCCTTGCTGGCGCAATGGATAGCGCGTTGGACTTCTAATCCAAAGGTTGTGGGTTCGAGTCCCACGTAGGGTAACTTTTTCATATTCGTTTAAATTTAACAACCGTCCATTATCGGCCTTGACCGTCCTCTTCGGATGGACCTGACTCGAATTTTTCATCAAGGCACTAAAAAAGCTCGAAAATCGAAGATGAACGATTGTCCGAATTCGGTGCTTTAACTTTGCTTCGAATCGAGTCCAAGATGACTCATTAATTATCAGAGGACTCTCCTTCCACTGGATTATGAAGATTTGTTATTGAAGAATTTAAAATAGAAAAATATTTTTTTAACGAAGAAACTAAATTATTTATTTTATTTATTATTTGTTAAATTATTTTTATTTATTTATTTGTTAAAAAACGAAAAAAATGCGAAATGATCAGTCTGCATCAGAAGTGAAAATTAAATTCAAGACACGAGAAGGATTTTGGCATAAAATTGATGAATTTCCAGATGAGTCAAAAAATGGAAGGGACAAAGTCTTAACTGCCTAAATTTTATTGGCAGAATTTTTGGAATACAGTGGGGTGCGTCTTCCCGTTGGTCATTTGGTCCGAATTCTGCGTACGGAAGAAGGAGACGGCGACCATCGGGAAGATGCAACCCCCTTTATCACCAAGTGTGTTTCACGGAAACAAAATCCAAAACGTTTTTTCACATCTGAATCATTGGTGAAGTCATCATTCAGTTATGGACCATGATTTATTGTGTCTGATGTAATTCGTCGGTGATAGTTTGAGTCAAGGTCGCGTACAGTGTATGAGTCATACAGTATGACGTCACACATTTTCGCCTGGATTTTGTTTCCATTTTCATTCTCAGTGACGTACGAAAAATTTTATTTTTGGATTTTGTTTCCGTGATAAACTCATTATTAGTAAATCCTGGAAAACGTATCCAATTATTTTGAGATTACAATTTTTGCTTCAAAGATGGCTGGGTTTTCCATGAATCGAAGGCCCAAATGGGCTAAAAGAAAAATAAACCTTTCAGCGCATGTCATGTAATGCATAACATTCATTTTAACCAAATTTATAAAGTGGTGTGCGTCTTCCAGATGGCTTAAAGCTGAAATATTAGCCCATCTTAAGGGTAGTTCAGACCAGAGTCATTTTATTTTTGAAATCAATCTCGGAAAGAGTCGTTCTATGTCGGATCCGAATCTTTTCGACATCTATTTCGAAAATAAAATGGTTTTGGTCTGGACTACCCTTAATTTTCTCAAGTTAAGACTTTTAAAAGTTCCGCAATTACCTCAACAGCGACTCGTGCGGCAATGATGGCCATGCCTATTGTTGATATAACTAATGAAAAAATAAGTTCAATATCAAAAATGGATTTGAACCGAAAAGATAATTCGAAATCAGAATCGGATAACGAACAGAAATCTTTGGTTTACTGCACTGGCAAAGACGTGTTTATCATTATTTAATGACGTCATCGGACAGTTTTGTTGATCGTCGGTCATATAAAGGTCAGGTATATCAATCAATATATTGATATTGCCAATATAAATATCAATATATTGATTTATATCCCCGATAAAGGTGGAGCGTTACCATCGACTTTGAAAATATGTCAACGGACGGCAACACTTGACACGCTCAGAGTTGCCATCGGATTCACTGCTGGTCAACTTCAAATTATTGATATGGCTACACCGGATGACAACAAAAGATCACTTCAGAAAATAAATGATGAAAGATCTATAGGTAGGGTTTCCATGCGTCTCACATTTTTGAAAAAATCACGCGATATGTCCTAATTATTCAATCCATTCCCCGTGACTCATTGGCCATGAGTCAAGGAAAATCCTTACTAAGATAATGCTTCAATAATTGTCATCCAATGGCTTCCGAAATCTTCAAATCAACTTTTGGCCGCAAATCAAAAGGGAAACATTTATCTTTATTCAACAGAAAAGCAGGATTGTACCAATGTAAGTGCTATAAAAATGAGTCATCGGCTATGAATCATTGTTGGTGAGTCATCAGCGATGAGTCATTGATAATGAGTCAGCCTCTTATCTTGAAAGTAGTTCAGTCCGGTACAAACCAGTCATCAAAAAATTCCAATTTCGTTCAAACAATTTGATAATGAGAAAAATGGTAACCCAGAACAGGAAAAGGGATACACTTCCGGTCCACATCTAACGGTAACAGATCGTTCTCCGTACCTATCCAGTCAGTGTAACCCTGCTCAGAAATGGAGTGTTGGTACTACACCTATAACATCACTTGAATTTAACCCGGCTGGAGACCGACTTGCAATAACTTCTAGAAATGGATATTGTTTGATTTTAAGTCTGGTTTTTACGTCCGTAACCGTCCATGTCCGCCATGTCCGTACGTGACGGTCCACCTGTACGTCCGTAACGGCCTGGACGGCATAAAAACCCATAATAAGAAATTCAAATGCGAAGCAATTTGAAGGAAAACTTGATTTAGAAATTGATAAACAGGTCAGTCCAATCCTTAAACTTTAATAAGGGCACGCTGGCTAGCGAATTTTGAATTTCGGATTTATGGTTCTTAGGCTAAATAGTGATGAAAATAGTCGAATAAAATAGTTTTATGTTTTTTTTTTGGATTTTTATAACTTTACCAAATATCGTCTGGACAAGTTTTCCAAAGATTTTGGATACATTTTCCATTTAGGTAAAATCCTATTTTGGTGGTTTTCTTTGTTGCGCATGGTCACCTAGTGGCCGTTTTCTCGCTGTCGGTGGAGAAGACGATTTGATAACGGTCATGTCTCCAGATTCTGGCAAAATAATTTGCCGATGTCAAGGTCATAGGTCAGGGTTCGATCATAACTAAAGTAAATCCTCTGGGGTGAGTGATTTTCAAAATTAACTCTGGTCTTATATTTGAAACCTTTTCTGGGGTGAACGTGGCCTGGAAATAACGTTGATGACCTTCGTTTTCACGTCACGTGACACTGTTACGTAATAATAACGTTCTAGGCGACATTCATAGGCGATTTTGGGCTTCGTCTTTGACTAATGAACTAGAGAACGCTTTCCGGATAGTCGTCGTCCTATACTACCCCATGCGGAATTCGGGCCAAATAACCATCGGGAAGACGCACCCCAATTTATTTCACGAATAATTATACTGAACCCTTTGGTAAAGATCTTGGATATCAGCAATCGCGTGGGATCCATTTGTTGAATCTGCTAGTGTCAATATTGATTCTAGATTAGGATCAGTCGGCCAAGACGGAATTTTATGTTTTTGGGAATTGGCCAATGATGTCATGTTTCCAAGGCGCACCCGGTAAGGCTGAGAAAACTGCAAAAACTCTCGAATGATGAAAACTTACCTCTAAATAACTACGGATATAAGAGTCAAAGGATTTCGTGGAAGAGGGTACCCTTGAATTTCGGTCATAGTTTTATTTTGCTCCTCTCCTATGTCGTCTACGTATAAGAGGTACCAGATTAGACTGTGTCACTTGGTCTAGGGTTGAACCACATCAGAGTGCACCGCTTTACATGTCAAATCATATGAAAGCACAGTTTCATCTGGTACCCCCCATATTATTGAGACTTTCAAAAAGTCACTTTTGTACAAAATTATACTAATATACGGTATATTATATACCTATATATAGGCAGATTTTCACAGATTTGTTCAATCGAAACGTGATCAGAAACCCTGAACGCTCATTTTAATTTTTTTTCTGTAGGGCTCTAATTTGTAGCTTTCAAAAATGCTAAGAAATGTGGACCAACTTGAGAGAGGGCCGTCCGGGGAGAGAAGGGCCGTCCGGATTGGGAAGGGGAGATCCGGACATGGAGATGTCCCGGACATCATGTCCGGCGATTTCGAAATATTTGTTAATTTGGCTTTCGATTATTGAAAGGAGTTAAAGGAGTGTTTTTTTGACTTTAGCACCTTTCTAATCGTCATGCCTTTTTTCACATTTTACTAGGGAAATTCTTTTAAGGGTACCCCCCTCAGCGTATTTTGGACCAAATATTTATGGTTCTTGGTCTAAACAGCCACAAATTTGAGTTGTATAAAATAGTATCGCATAATGCTTCGCATTAGGCTATTTTCATCAGGAAATGTCTAAGAAACACCCCTGTCAAGTTTTCATCGACCCAGTATGCAAGGGTTGAATTCTAGAGTGGTTTTTATAACTCTGAATTTTAGCCGATTTTTGACTTTTTCGAAATGACTCCAGATTTCATCCCTTCATACTTGGACCTCGTATTTTACATCAATAGGGTTTCCCTTTACTATTCTCAAGGGTTTATACCCACAAAGGTTACTGCTACGTTCCATAACTCTCAAAGTATTCCAGTTTTCAAACATTCGCCTGTCCGGCATGAGACGAGCCAAATATTACCACCTTCGTAAATAGCTCTGACGTCATCGGACATGACGTGAACTTTGCTTCGAACATCTTATCTGGAAGCTAATATGGTCTAAAACTATTAGTACACCAAGCAATATTGGAAAAGGAAGGCCCAATGAGGAATTATATGCATTTCATTAGTCCTCTTATCAACCTAAATTTCGCTTATAAGCGCTAAAAACTAACCTCCAAATCACTACAGTTAAAAGTTTTAAAGAATTTCGCTGAGGGAGGTACTCTTAAGGGTAGGGTGCTTGAGACGATCCATATGACTCATTGACTATCAGTCACGATTGAAAAAATATTAAGGAGGAGTCAGTCACATTTTAGGTAAAATATATGTTGCATGCAGGTGTCCATGGACTGTTACTACCACATAGCTTTCGTCCCTACATCTGGACTGTCCTCGGATTCCTGATTGAATGTTATCTCGTCTGGTCATCATGTTGATGGGTAAAGTCGGTCACGCATTAGAGTGGTACACCTGGCCCTGAACTTACAAACATTATAAATGGTATACTTTACATTCGAAATCATATGAAAGTGCATCACTCTAATGTGTGCAAGTTCAAGACCGGGTATACCTAGGGCATCTATAGTGCCGAGCGAAGCGAAGGCCCGTAAATCTTTATGGAAACAGAGTTCAGAACTGAATTCAGTAGGTCCTGAAATCCCAAAATCGATCAATTTTTTTTGGTTCGGACCACTTCCGGTGATGACGTCATCGCCACTGATAAGACTTCAAAGACCTTTACCGCCGTCCTGTGATGCGATATCGAAAAACTAGAATTAGAATCTCTGAACAGTTTTTCACGAGCTTTTGAAAAAAATATTTGACTTCCGGTTCAAAAATTTTTTATTTCCGGTCTGAGTATATAACCCATAACTTCCGGTAAAATCGATTTCCGTCGACAGATTTTTGATATGTTTTTACGCATGTTTCAAACTATCTGTAGGACAATTTGTAGCGATTTTGAACCGCAAATTTGATTTTCGACCTTGGTGACCCATATTCGGGGCTCCATGAGTCATAGTGACGTCATCTAATTGACCGACCGGAAATGAAGTCTGGAATCCGAGGTTTCATAAAACCCTATATTCATCATGATCTATTCATCCCAACCTTCACAATAAAGCCAAACGTTCACGGGCCTTCGCTTCGCTCGGCCGTCTATAGACGCCCTAGGTATACCGCTCAAATGATTGGCCCCTTTACGACTCAGAATAATGAATGATTCATTACTAGATCTGAGTCGTGAATTTGTTCGCCTATGTACATGTCAGTTCGTAAAACATGTTTTTTTATTATTTTTCATGACTAGGTTGATTTTAGTGAAAATCTAAACTTTTACTTTTCAGTACATTTTCTGAATCTGAGCGTATCAACTCATTCAATATGCGAAACGGAATTGATCCAAAGAAGGAAGAAGATCAGGTACGACAAACGGTTTTGATTTTTGAAATCTCCATAAAGAGTTTAGTCGAATTAGGATACATATAAAGATTAATATTTTTTCGAAAATATTCATTGTAACACCCTTAACGGGAAAAAGATCATCATTCTCTGAATGGCGCCCTCTATTTTGTATATTCGGAAATTCGTTCTCCCCCTTCTCCTCTTTGTGAGAAGCTGATGATATTAATTTAAGTTAGGATTGTTAGATAGTTTATCATAACACTAACTGGATACGAATCAGAGGACTCATTCCTATCTCGATAATGTCATAACTTTATCGTCGTAAGTTTTATTTTCAGATAACGATTTTGGAACCTTTGATAGAAAAAAGGGTGTCGCCAGAGAGACTGACTCATTTATCATTTCACGAAGATTGCTTTTTGATGGCGTCTCAAGATAAGGAATGTATCTTAAAATCTAATTTTTGAAAATTAAAATTACGGTTGACTAGCTGATAATTTTTGCGTGGAAACATTTTCCACGAAACCGCCATACTCAATCCCCGGGAATCTTATTTTTCATTAGTGTGTGGGAAAACTTTTCCAGAAAACACGCAAATCCCAGAATTTTGGAAAAATTTTCCACGATTTGCCAATAGGGTTAAATCTTTATTGTTAAATCCTGGAAAAAATATCCAATTTTTAGTTTCCCGGGTGGTGAATCCGGCCTATAGTTTTCCAAAGATTGGGATAAATAAGAACCATAAAGGATCAATTAATATTCAAATGGAGTCGCCCAAATAGTAAAAATGATTCCATCGATGTGCAATTATAGACGGCATTTGATTGGCTGTTGGCTCGAGTTCAATGCGTGACCCCTATAAAAATTCCTGATTAAAAACTGTTTCTTCAATTTTCAAAAATAAATTCTACTCTGTCACATGGTTGTCATTGACTAATCAGATTGCTGGATTCTGAAAAGTACAGTTTAGAAATGAAAGAGCAATGTAAATATGGCAGTTCGTGTTTTCGTAAAAGACCAGAACATTTTATCGAATTTGATCATCCGCCAGATCACAAGATAGCGAACATGTTTGCCAAAAAACGAAAAATCGAACGAGGCGAATCGAACGATTTGAAGAATGAGGAACCGAAATCGAAAATTCCGAGACCACAAAATGTCACCCGAAAAAATGAATCGATACCCAATCCGTTTGGTTTATTTGTTACAAAAGTTCCGGGCGTGTCAAAATGTGACTTTCCACAGGATGGTTTCAATTTTCAAATTTGATATAATTCCCCTCTAAAGTGGGGTGCGCCTTTCCGATGGTCGTCGTCTCTAAACTGCCTTATCTGGAATTCGGGCCAAATGATCATCGGGAAGATGTACCCCATCGGATATCAATTTAGCCCAACATATAGCCTATTTTCATACAATTTAGACCATTTCTCGCTAATTAGCCCATTTTCATGTAATTTGGCTCAAATCAGTTTGGCATATGCTTTGAGATGTTGTGAAAACGGGCTAAACTGTATGAAATGGGCAAAATTTGTGTCTTATTTGGGCCAAATTCTATAAAAATGGGCTAAATTGTTGGTCAAAAGGTTGACCCCCATATGAAAACCATAAAAGCTCTCATTAAATAATTTGTTATCATGTTATGGAGAATTGGAAAGTCAAGTTCATTTCAACTTTATGATTGATTTGGAATATTTTATTCGAAACCGGTCGAAAAATGACAAAAGTCGGGTCATGTTTATCACTGGTGACAATCTTGGTAATTTGCCCTCAGGCTATTTTCAAGTTAATGTTAGATTACCACCTTATGGATCACATCATACCAAAATGTCACTTTTGAAAACGAAATCTGGTCATCTTATAGGAACCGAATCTACAAAAAAAAGTTTTGCTATTAGTGAGCTTCGAACTCGGGATCTGGAGATATAAAGAATAATTTATTAGATATTTATAAATGTTTCTAAATATAAATATTACATAAAGCGAAACAGTTTCTAAGACAGGAACAAGTTTCTCGTTTTTGGGCCATTTTCAAAACTTGGATTTCAGTTCGATAATTTGCTTGGGTCATTAACTCGTGCGCTCCTTTCGGTGAAGTTTTTTGAATTTGTTTTATCGATTGACGCCTTTTTCGCATTTTTATAAAAACATTTATGGGTTTCTGATTCAGGACTCATCATAGAATTCAGTCAAAATTGAGGGGATATACAATTTGGCCCGAAATAAAGGGACATAGAATTTGACCCGAAATAGGGGGGATGTAAAGAATTGAGGGGACTAAGATTGTATAAAGATTCACTACGGCTAAATATTATTGGCTAACAGGAAACTCTCAGTATCCGACAACTCTCAATCTGAGAGTTTTTTTGAGATTATTGAGAGTCTTTTTGAGAAAGTTGAGAGTTTTTTTGAGATTGTTGAGAGTTTTTTGAGAAAGTTGAGAGTTTTTTAAGAATAACTGAGAGTTGTCGGACACTGAGAGTTTCCTGTTGGCCAATATTATTACTCCCTAGCCGAAATCTCGAAAACCCTCGAAATCTAAGAACGGACGCTAGGTGTGATACCCTTAAAACAGACACGTGGTAATAAAATGCGTTCCTAAGTTTGGTCGGATCTTGAATATGTTCTGTATTGAGTAAAACTGATCCAGTTGTTGTTAAAATTGATCCCGTCGTCTTTGTTGAATTTGAATGATGACTACTCCAAACTTGTGATAATGACTTATCGTGACTTCCAAGAGTTCCGGTAGTCGATTCTGCCAAAATTGTGGAGTTAGTAGTTTGGTCACCACGCATCGAAAGTGTTGAAAATTTTCGAACATTTTTTGTATTTTTGAAAATATCAGCAGTGTTTTGGTTCCTTGAAAGTCGACGAATTAGTTCCTCCTTTTCTCGGGACCTAAATAAAATTATTTTTGTTCTGGGAATTTTCTCGGTATCAAAACTAGCTATATAGCCTAGATATAATATAGGAGGGTACCAGATGAGACTGCGTCACCTAGTCTAGGGTGCACCACATCAGAGTGCACCGCTTGATCTATGGACCATAGACTATGGTTGAACCACTTAGTTCACTCTAATGTGGTTTAACTTTAGACCAAGCGGTACACTCCTATGTGGTTCAACTCTAGACCAAGTGATACAGTCTCATATGGTATCCCCAAATATACTACTTACAGGATAATATTTCCCCCTTCGTGGGCTTCTTCGCCAGCAATAGCACAGAGATCTTCCAGTAGAGCTTCCTCAACAATAAATGCTTGGTCTGGGGCTGTTGAAGCCTTTCTACACATCCGATTAGAATTATCTCGTATTTTCCTGAAAAAAGTGTTAAAGCGGGTCGCCTCTTCCCGACAGAGTTAGTCTTCCCGAAAACAACTCAGTGGTAGTGGTAAAACTTGGTGGCAAACCACTTAACACTAAAGCCACTAAATTTGAGTGGCAAACCACTGAAACTACTGAATTTTAGTCAAATTTTTAGTGGCTGTAAATAATATGGATAACTGTTTCAAGTTGGCCTCGCGACTTGGCTTCATCGGTTAAAGTGGGGCGCGCCTTCCCGAATTTCAGTGGCAATATTTGCTTCCACTAGTTGTTTTAATGGCTGCCACTAAATTCCAATGTCACTACGTTTCAGTGGTCAGCCACTTAACCACTGAATTTTAGTGGTTTCCAAATATTTGGGCTATTTAACCCTTATCTGCGAATCTTGGAAAAAAATCCAAAAACCGGGAACATGAGGGAGCGTTATTTTCGGAAAAAAAATCCAATCAAAATCCAAAAAATCGGATTTTGGGAACATTAGGGAGCGTCATTTCTGGAAAAAAAATCCAGACTTTTTTCATGAGTAGATGATCATGATTTTTTGAGGACAAAAAAATTGGGAACTGAGTAAGCGTCAT
>SCLD01099463.1:0-10716 GCA_004367895.1 Oikopleura longicauda | reverse complement strand
TTCTTCAAGGCGACTACCGTTTGGTTCGATGGAGTCACAAATGAGTGCACCATCTTGTGGTCACAGAGAGATTGGAAATGGGAATAAAGGTCTCAGAAGGAGACGAATGATAGGTGGAGAAGTTGCACATCGCCAGGTAAAAATTTTTAAACGCCTCACATTTTACTGATCTTGGAATGACGTCATAGAGATCCGGTGACGGATATTGAGTGTCGAAGTATTTAGCTAATACGTTATTACCATGGTTCACTGGCAATCTATGTCAAAGGGTGTTAGGTTTACAATTTTCCGGTTCCGTTTTAAAAAAAGGTCGGATCAAGTTATTTAAATCGGTTTTATTAGGCTTTAGGAATAAAAATCTTATACCACAGTACGTGGACACTCCTTTGATTGTCCTACCGGAATTCCGTAAAATAGCCGGACAGTCAGACATTATCTCAATTTTTAGGGCTGGCCTTGGCAAATAGCCATAGTTGAAAATGGCAAAACTATATGTGGCGGTGTCCTGATATCACAGACCAAAATTCTCACCGCAGCTCATTGCATTGTTCACAAGGAAATGGTTTTTCAAAGGCCTCGAATATTTTCATCATACGGTATTTGAGTCAAATCATATGATATATCATAAATAAGGATATTTTTATTGTTTTGAATGAAAAAAATTATTAAACCAACCAGTGTCGAAATTCATCCAAAATTCAGTCGGTCAAAAGTTGTTCAACATGACTTGGCTATAATACGATTCATGGTAAGAAACAGGGGTCCGATAACTCTAATCTGTTACCCTCTATATAAATGATTTCAGCCCGAGTCTAAATTTTCAAATCCACTGGAACCAATTTGTTTCGATTCGAAGGTCGATAGAAAAGAAGTGATAAACTGCTTCACAGCAGGTTGGGGTCGAACAAATGGTGAAAAGAGGCTGAAAGAAGCAAAAGTTAAAATGGTTTCGCCAAAAATTTGTTTGAAATATTTTTCGAAAAATTTTCAACCGAAAAAACAAATATGTGGTATTTCGCAAAACAAACAACGACGTCGAAAAGGTAAAATTCATAGAAAAGGCGAGGTAAAAATCCCCCTGGTTATTAGACGTCCACAATTTTGTTATCACATATGCATACATATAACACCCTTAACGCGAAAAAATCATCATGATTATCTGAATGGCGCCCTCTATATTGTATATTCGGATAGTCGTCCTCCTCTTTCTCTCTTATGTGAGAAACTAATGATATTAATTCTGATTAGGGGTTTCATTCAATCGAAATAACATTCTTCATAGGAACGCCCTGTCACGGAGATTCGGGTGGACCACTGATATGTCAAAATAGAAAAAACCACCAATGGTTTTTATTCGGCCTTATCAGCTGGGGCTCAAACAATTGCGATGTTCATAAACCGGCTGTCTTCACAAAAGTTTCAAAATATGCCTCCTTTATTGAAGACAAAGCACTTTGAGAAGAGGCTCTTCTCGAAAATTTCGACTCTCAAAATTTCGAAAAATTCAAACTTTCGTCGGATTTCACAAAATAAAAAAAAGTCTAAACACTGACTAAACCAATTTCATTCTAATAAATGAACTAGACTTTTAGCGCGTGCTTGATGCAGATTTTTTACAAAACATTTATGTCCCACAGGGTATAAACATTTCTAAACGAACTTAGTAAATACGAAGCCGATTTCGTGATTGCTAAGCCATAGTTCAAGTCAGGACATATATTATACTTTTAAAATGACCTGAATCAGTAATTCATTACTGCGAAATAAAACGGAAATAGAATATCAGATGGATTATTTATTGATTAACATATTTTTTCATAATTCTAATTTTAATCTGATCAAAATATCTATAAAAGTCAAAGTTCTAAAGTCAGGTCATGAAAATAGAACTTTTCTAAAAAAACCACAGAATTAAATGAGTTGCATTTTTCAAAGCATGATTATTTCAGTTTTTGTTATGATGCCCATAATAACAGCCCAAAATATCCCGTTATGGCAGGATATTGGTTTCAATTTTCAACCTTTACCACTTGAGGGCGCCACATATATTGCCAAACGTAATTTTGGTGGATTTGAACCGGATAACAATGTGGGATTAACAATTTATAAACGGGATGACGACTATCCCGTGGAAGAATTCATGTTGAAACGTTCGACCGATCAACAAAATCCGGTACAGTACAGGTGAAAAAATATAGGGGGATATCTCATTAGAGTAAAACAGCCGGTCCAGAACTTGCACACATTAACGTAGACCGGGTGTTCAAATCTTATGTGTTCAAGTTCTAGACTGAGTGTTCTTCTCTCATGTTTTCAAGTTCTAGACCGAGTGGGTCACTCTAATGTGTTCCACTTTCAATTTGGAAGTGTATTTATGCAGTTATTTTTAGCCAATGAAAACAAAACGACATTCGAACAACTGCTTTACGTTGAAACTTATCAATTTACCTATCTGCTACACATCAAAGAACAAATAATTCATACATTTCACTGCAAATATACGTCATCGTGTCGTTCATTGAAAGCTTTTCTTTGGTAGAATTTGTACCAAGCCTCATTAATATTTGGAGACCGTTGGTCAAGGATGACCCAGTTCTGTTAATTACAGTAGGTCATTTTGAGCATGTTCGGACTCGGACACTTCTCCGACCCAAGTTCTATATTTTGAGTTTTTGTTATGGACTTGGCCTTGAAGTTTTAATTCGAAATCAATGATAGGATTATGTTATAGGGATCAGATACGTTTGAATTCAAAAGTTCAACAACGGGACACGACTTCGGACATGCACTCGAACACATGGATGAAAATACACGAGTGTTCGTGTTCGTTTGCAAAATCAGGAATGACATCTTATTTTTAGGACGATCGATTTTTAGGAAAATGTTTCGATGAAAAATCATTATTTAGGAAAACTTACATATAATTTATTCACAGATGATTTATTTGATTAGTATAAGATACTGTATCTGAGATACAGGAACAATGTTATGTTTTTTAATTCGCTGGGCGGGTAGTTGGTATTGAAGCAGGACCAATACCAGTGAAAATATAGGCACATTCTAGTTGAACATCGTTTCCAGAACTACAACTTGCAAAACCCATAGGACCAGATGTGCAGTCATGAACACTTTCTGCGTTTTCAGCACATTTAACATTTGTCAGTAACACTGGGTAAGTTCCATGAAGTGCTTCCACTTCATCGTGACTGATAGCCTTGACATCACCCCCTAAAGTCAAGTCCGGCATCATATTGCAAAAAAACTCGGCGGCGTTTTCATCAAAATCATCGAAGCAAACGGTGCCCCAGATGCCACCAATTTTGACAAGTGGGAGACCAGTATGTCCCCATAAAGCGACATCATCTGGATTAGCCCATTTGAAATCGCTAACATGCTTAATTGGATTTGAGTCAAGTAAAGCGATAAATCGCTCCTTATCCTCATGCTCGATATCATGAATTTCAGTCTCTACCCATTGACAAGCAGTACTGAGTTCAAAAAATAATAATCCGAAAAGTTTGTTTCTCATTTTTAGAAATATAATGATTTTTCAATTTGTCTGTTGGTTTTATTGGAGTTTTAAAATGCTGATATTTCAGAAAATCAGAAAAAAGGTCAGCGATATCGCGTTAAATTAAGGGCCCGGCCGTAAAGTTTGGTGAAAGGATACGTGTTCAATGATGAAATAAATTTTGATGAACATAATTGACTGTCTTGAAGACAGATGCCATAAGGGCGAATTACGATAACTTAGGATTTATATAATACAAAAATCCGTGGTAAAATACATTTATTTGCCCAAGGACGCCACGGTGCGAAGCCTAATTTAACTGATCCTCACCCAAAATAGTAACCCTTACCCAAAGTTGAAACGTGACCTAATTTGGATCTCATCGGAATTTGGAACTGATCCTTACCCTTATTTGGAACTAACCCTGACTCTAATTCGAAACTGTAAGAAAATATTTGGCTGTGGAAACTTATGTGGTTCGAAAAATGGCTGTGGAATTGTTCGGGACTGAAAAAAGGGTATGACGAGATTGATCAAGTATCATCAGTTATGATTCAAAAGGCATGTTTCTTGGAAAAGTTATCTCGGACAATGTTCAGTCAGACTTCAGTGTCAGAATCGTTGTGAGAAGTGATATAAAATAATTCATATATAATTTTTAATGATCTGGTTATTTAGTCCTAACAGGCTGGTTTTATCCCAGTCATAGAATGACTGGCGATTTCGACGCACTAAAGTGGGGTGTTCCTTTCCGATGGCGACCGACTCCAGTAATATATCGGAGTATTAAAAACGTCACCGCGACCCATGTCAAAGAGAAGGATTAGGTGACGTCTGAAATACTCCAATATAATATACAGTATTATATACTGCCGCATGCGGAATTCGGACTAATTGACCATCGGGAAGACGCACCTCCTCTTACAGTTCAATTGACAATTAACCTTTGTATATTACTTACATTCCATTTTATATTTATTGATCTATCATACATTATAACCGTGGTACTTTTTAGGACAAAATTACTCATATCCATCCGCCTGCAATTTCGGTTCATCGATTCCCCCCGGCCCTGTCTCCGAACGAACGAAGAAAGTGAGCCAGTAATCAATAATTTAGAAAAAAACAAAAAGAGGCTGAGAATTGAACATTTCAAGAAAGATAAGAAGCCCAGGCCAGACTTCAAAAGTTTAAATTAAATTGGGTGTTGCTGGCGAAAAAAGAATCGGAGATTTGAACTTGGGAAATTGAAAAATATAATTCCGACGGGAAGACATTCATTCTGACTTCTGGACACTGAAAAAAAGAGAAATCGACTTCGACGAACAAAAAAATCAAGATTTTTTAACTCAGATTTGAGGTTTACAGAGAAACCGAAAGAAACAGTATACTATTATAATATTAGAAAATGGATGGGCTGAAACAAAATATAACTCCATATACACTTCAGGGCATACTCACAGGTAAATTGGTAAAACAAATATTATAATAATTTTAAATACTACCCTCTGGAACATAAATGTTTTGTAAAAAATCTGCACCACCCACGCCTGGTCGCCTTCCCCTCCTTTACAAAACATTTTTGTTCCAGAGGCTAAGTTAATTTTAGGAGTGAATCGCGATATTCTTCTGGTTTGCCTATTTTTATTTTCGGTTCTAATAATAATGGTCAAGGTGCATGGAATCTATATAGGAATCGATTCAAAAACTAATATAACGTAATAATTACGTAATAGGATCATGTGACATAAAAACGAAGAAAAAAGAAGAGAATATGAAATGACTAGACTTCAACGATCGAGCTGTTTGATATCATCACCCACTGCGAGTTATTATCCTTCGACTCACCAAAAACCACTATTAATAATCAATTTCACTAATTGACATATAAATTAATCCGAATAAGTCAAATATGATAGGGATAATATTATTATATCATAAAATGGCAGAGTTTCAAGCTTATTTCGAGATAATCGGAAATTTCTGAATTTTTGAACAATTTCAGCACATGAACCGGATCTAGAGCCGAGAAATCGGTAAAAATATCTGAAAAATTGGTATGTTCACATAAAAGCTCAAAATTCCGGTATTTTTGGTGAAAACGTGAAGTTTTAGTGAATTTTAGTGAATTCTGAGTTCCCAAACCTGACTCAGCTCAATCGTGCCTCGTTACCTAATAATTGCATTTGGCTCATATTATATGCTGTATTATAAAGTGTAATATATGATATATAGTAGCCTTTGAAATGTATATACAAGTTGAAAATATTTGTAAATAATTGTAAAATAAACAATTGAAGAACGAATGAATCACAAGACGTATAGGGCTGACACATTAGAACGGATGCTCCACTCTACTGTAATGTATCACCCCTATAAAAGTTTAGTTTCGAGTTTTATTTCAAGTAAAAAAATTACAAAAAGATAAGATAGGTTTAAAAATCGTTTTTACCAACATTAAAAATATATGGATAATATTTCCATTCGTTGGTAATGTAATCCGCTGTGGTCATTTCAAAGGTGCCGTCTTCTAGAAGTTCCCAGGCTTCTTGATAATCATATGCATAGCCTTAAAATTAGAATTATTGATGTGAGTCATTACTTATTCAATTTGATCAAACCTCCGAAGTGAAGAACATGTCGACCAGTTTGAATAGATCGGTGATATAGTCGGTCAGCGACCAATTTTTGAGGATGCATTTCCCATTTGAATGGTTCTGACATCATGAAGATATCACGTCTTTCGAAAGGGTTAAACTTAACCATTAAAACTTGTCCTGATTTAAAAAGTTTAACAGTTACGCTGGTTTTATCTAAGCCGAAATTAAAATTTTTCTTTGTTGACATATTGTCATAATTTTTAAAGTTGTCCACATGTGTTCGGATGTATTGAATATTCTGGTATACAAGCGATTTTGGCGACTTCCGGTCAAAACGGAAGTCACCATAAGTTGCGTCAAACAAGTTAAGGGTAGAGTCCAGGGGGTCATATTAAAATTCGAAAATGCTATTTGACTTCAAAATGCCATTTTAGGGCCATTTGGTTAAAAATAACCCCTTCACGGTGGGACTGTTAAGTTGAATTAAAGAATTACAAGGTAACGCTTTGACCCTAGCCTGAACTCTTTGGAAAATTCTTTGCCACCAAACATGTATGCAACACCATTGAGGTTAATTGTAGTGAAACCATAAAGCCATTCGTGTTCTTTCACTCGGTTCTTGTATGACCATGATTTTGTTCTTGGATTGTAGAATTCTGTAGTTCCGTAATATTCAAATTCACCAGCAATAATCATGACACCGTTCTCGCCATTCTCATCATTGAAAACGACAACGTCACCAACGTAATGATCGTAGGTTGGACGGCCAACTTGTTCATATTCACCTTGGACACCTTTCCAGATATATGTATCGTAACCCTTTGTTTAATTTCATCAAAGTTACTTCACCCGGCGGGCCCCCTCTCCAACAGGGTTCACCAAACTGGTTTCCACTGTTCGCATCATTCGGAAAATGTGAACTGTTTTGTGTTCGTTCTGTTCGGTGCTCGAACTGCTCGCATAATAAGAACTGTTCGCACTGGTCGATCAATTTGAACTATTTTTACTGTTCGATATTCACTCAGTTTGGAAATTTCTGATTTTGAAATTAATTCCTTATTCCAAGAGGCAGTGAACATAACACTTTCGCCGTCATAATTAATACATCGACCAGATTGCATCTCGAAAGGAATATCAGGAAGTTGTTCAATTTCGGTTTTGCCAATTTTGTAGTTTCGTGTTCGGAATGGAATGTTTGACGGATGATCTATAATAATCACATTAATTTGAGTCGTATTTAACAAAATTTTGGATTTAAGATCGGTAACCGCCGAAAGCGGCTGATTTTGGTTCAAAGATGCTGTAAAAATCATCGGCCGCTTTCGATATCGACCGCTTCCGAGTCTACTCTTAAAATTACCTGTGTTACCGCCTCCGACAATGTACATTTCTCCGTTGAGAGTGAAACTACACATTCCTCGTCGCTCTTCGTCCATGGAAGCAGGAATATTGATAACAGCATCACGAACAGAGTGTTCCCCAAGTTCACCGCCTTTACCTACAACTGGCCAGCTGAATCTAATTTGTTTTGGGGATTTTGCATCTTTTTTTGATGGTTGAAAGACGAGAACTTCGATATCTTCACCGGATTCGGGGTAATCGGTACAATAGCTGGTTTCGTAACTACACGGACATCCTTCATAGCATTCGCCATAACATGGGCATTCAGTATTTTGACACTCTACAAAATCGCGGCTACAGCCAGAGATGCAAACTGGATCTTGATTACAAGCAATGATACAACTCGTTTGGTCAGCGGTACATGCACTATCACAGGCTGCTGAACCAGCATTGGCATTGCATTCTGGGTTGATAGCAAAAGGATGCGCTTAGTTAAATTTTTCAAAAATATGATATGAAGCGACCATGTGAACAGTGTCGATACGGAGCGAAACCCTGATACTAGTGGTGGAAAAGGTCTGATATTGTCCTTGGTTTTACAGGAGTACTGGTCCCGGACCGGTCCTTCGTGATCCGCGAATTTCCCGTATTTCCGGTCCTGGTACGGTGCGTTTCCCTTTTTTATTTGGTCCTTGTTCGGTGACCGAACTTCAGTCCGTTTCCAGCACTCCAAAAATATCTGTTCCTGCATCAGTCAACTGGGTCCTAGGACAGGGCGGCTCTAGTGTGTGGATCCCTGGCAGTCGTATCGTGACTGTTAAATCATGTTCGTTAGTCCAAAGACCTAGGATCTC
Source organism: Oikopleura longicauda (assembly GCA_004367895.1). Classification (NCBI taxonomy): domain Eukaryota; kingdom Metazoa; phylum Chordata; class Appendicularia; order Copelata; family Oikopleuridae; genus Oikopleura; species Oikopleura longicauda. The sequence continues at coordinate 2,410 of SCLD01099463.1, read as the reverse complement.
TGACCTTTGAACTCAAAAGTTGAACGTTCGAACTTTTTTATAAAATTTTCCTAAGGCACTGCATGCACCAACTCCCAAAATAAAGCTCTTCATAATTCTGAAACTTCAAAGTTTAAGATTCTGAAATGTTGAAAAAAATGTATTTTGAAACTTTCTTAAACTTGACATGTGTTGGTTTTACCATGCTGAAGTAACGGCAAATGTTCTATCAACGAAAATGAGGGTCAATTGAGTAATGAAATGGTGAAAGTTGTGTAATACATGAGAATAAGAGTCACCCATGATCTCCCATCAAGGACAAAGAGGCATATTCAAGGTCGAAAATCCATGTAAAAATACCAAAATTTCCAACTCACGAGGAATTTGCTGCTTAAAAACACGTGACGATTCCTTGACAAATTATGTCAACGGAAAATTATGCAAAATTATGAATGAATCAAACAGATGATATGACTCCGCGAAGTCTATTTTTGATCATCGGGTCAAGAGGTCAATTTTCAGTTTCGATTGAATTCGACTCTCGTATACTATAGTTACCCGGGGTCTGTGAGATGGAACGAGTCGTTTTGGGACGGTTCTCATCTTAACTCTTCCTCGGGACGACTGAGTAAGAGAACGAGCAATTTGGAGTTCTGATAGAACCAGGACGGGACGAGGACGAGATAAATCTGAAGCTTTGAGGGTGGGACGAGGATAAGCAAGGTCGAGGTTAGGATGAGGTGAGGACGAGTTGAGGACGGATTGAGGACGAGGAGGGATAAATTAAGGTCGTCCAACGAAGCTCTGATAGTTACCAAATGACCATCGGGAAGTTGTACCCCACTTTATAATTTGTAACAGTGTTTCTCACAGTTTCTTCCTTTCTTGTTGACTGTAAAATCCGATGAATGAATCAGTGCAAAAAACACAAGTCGTTGAAGGATTTTAGGTTGGTCACGGTAAAGAAGGGTCACAAAGGTCAAGTCCTCTCCAAAATTTGAGCTTTTGAGTATCGTAAAAAGATCAAATGTAGTAAAAACCCTGCGGGCGGATCACGCAAGAAAGTATTCAACTTTTCTGTTAGTCGTGGCATCAGAATAGAATTTGGCACCAGACATATCTTAAGTTGTTACCATCATCATGGCTTTACCGCAAATTAGGGACTTCATTACCCCGTAGGGCCCGTCATGTGTTTCTGAATTAAATCACATGATTAATCGATCATTTCATTTTCGGAGCGATATCCAATCGCGACAGATTTATATCAGTCGGTTATCAGTCCTTGGCTAGCCAAGTTTACCTGGTTGAGTCAAATCGGCCGATGTTTTCACTAAAGTAGCCGATGTATGCTAAAAATTAGCTGCTTTAACTCCCGGAGATACGAAAAAAAATGAAAGGCATGGAGGTACAACCGTTCATTGAATGAACGGTTTTCAAAATGCCTATTTCTCTGGTTAAACGCTATGCTTTTCATTAAATTGTACAAACCTTTCGTTCTGCCGAATAAAGGTTAATCACCATTAAAAAAAACGAGTTTTATATAGAATTTTGAAAGTATGGCCGCACTTATGGTGCCTCATGGTTTTTTGTCGTCAGCCGATAACCTCCCGCTCGATTCCCTCCTCCCCATAATCGCTCCTGATTGGCCGAGACTCAAAATCATCAATTCTACTGATTAATAGGCCTAAATCACGTAAAAACTAATTTAAATCTACATAAAAATACAGATTAACCTATGCTGATTAATGTCACTGATTAATGTCAGAACAAAATGGAGAGCATTATATTGATGCAGTACTACTTTTGCATGCAATTTGAAATTCTCGATTGACTGAAAATCAAGATGAAGAGAAAATAATCAGAGAACATGGCCAATTTATGCCAAATATAGTACTAAAAAGGCAAAGTGGTCAAAATGAAGTTTGACCCAGAAAATGAACCACTGCCTATGACTTATGGTCTTTAAATATCTCAAAACATCAATTTGATCATTTAAATTGCATTTAACTCAAAAACTACTTTTCAGACGAGCACAAAAATTGCACCATCGTATTCAGCAGGTTTGATTTGTATACAAATCATGAATATAAGATTTTATACTCGTTAAAAAACGTTTAATTTATAGTATTTCTCTCTTTGGCCCTGACCGCTCTCTAGTTTTTGATAAATTAAACCCTGGTAAAAAATTCGGATAATCAAATGATTGATATGAGGAGAAAGCTGATAAAATTGTGCACTTTAAGTTTTGATTTCATCAGTTTCCTATTTTCGTAACTGTACTTTATGATGCTTTCAAAACCAAACCGTTCATCAAATGAACGGTTTACCTCCGGGAGATAAAGGGCGCAAATATTAGTTCTCGTTAAGGGTGATATGTTATCAATCACTGCGGGTTTTTTGTCCAGAAATGACGCTCAAAGACGTTCCCAAA
>SCLD01099452.1:0-10717 GCA_004367895.1 Oikopleura longicauda | reverse complement strand
TGCTGCCGGGTCTTCGTGTATACACAGATTTGGATCAGATACTTAAATTTAAGGCGACTGGCTCGCTCCAAATAGGCTTTAAGTTTTATTTTCTAGGCATGTTCGAGTCAGAGTGTGTGCTAGGGCGTTCTAAAAAGTCTAAACCGGTTTACATAATCTTCAAAGGCGACAGAATATTTACACGAAAAAAGGCGAGTTGCGGCCGGAAGTTTTCCTTTCGGCACACTGAAACGGCGACCGATCGGCCAGTTCCAAAATCATAAATTATGCAGTTGATTAGGTACACTTTTCCGGGCGGGGTCGTGCACTGATGTATGACTGTACTACGTTGAGTTTAGTCACGTTGATCGGTTGATGCTCGGTTCCATGTCATACTGGGCACTTACGCGCCAAACCACGCGATAAAGTCCCTTTCACGTCGAGTGGGGATCAACGTGGTGAACAGCCTAGTGTCGAGAAAGTTGATAAGTTGCGGTTGGACACCATCCCCACCTGAGTCGAACTAGAAACGGGAGCAGGAGAGAAAATGAGAGGGCCTAATTCACTGTCAAATTGAAGATTATTGTTGTCTAAACACAATTTATAAACTAATTTATATTCAGAAACACACGATCTGTGGCGCATCTATTTTCCTGGTAGTGCAGTAATAAGCAGGCGGCATCGCATTGTTGCAAATTCTCTTTCCCATTCATCACATTACAATCCAATTATTCAGTAGTCTAGCTGAAAGCTATGGTTAGAAATTAAAATCAACTTTAACCCCAACATAAGTGACACGTGCACCCATTAGCACGGGGGTTTTTATTACTTTATCACTATATTTTATCGAAACACACAGTTTTTTTATAACCAATAAAGTTTGGGTCAAAATAGATAACGCTACTCGGCAACGTTTTTTGTACGTTGCATCTTAATATACGTAACTGAACGCGAATAATGTGTTGACCACTTAAAAAAGGTTTGGTGGTGTCAAATTAATCTAGAAACGTCAGCAGCCAACCAAAGACACACTTGGAGTAGAACTAATTTGACATCTCGAACAAAGCTTGGTGTTTCATTTATTTTCAACAAATTATTAATTTGTAATCTAAATTTACGTTGAGCTTACTTCAAGATTCGGCATGGCCACACTCGCTGGCCAGGCCGAACACTAAGGGTAGCAGTCACGTGATACCGTTAGACCCGATTCATCCAAATCATCCGTTACTAAAACCCTTAATTTGAAGTAGTAATTTATTATCATAATTGAACACGTAAAAGCCATCAACGTATTAATCAACCGTTTTGGACACATTCCCGAGTCATAGCTGAGTGGCGCGTGAGCGGAGTTAGGATTTCATTTTAAGTTAGACTTTGTTTTTGAATGAAAAAAGACTGGCAATCGTTACTATGGTGTGTGATACTAGCTGGAGCAAATCAAGCAGAGGCAGACGACGACAAAACGCCAGATCAATGCAAAGACAGACTCTCGCGGTACTATCGATCGCATTTTGAAGATGAGAATGAACTTCATGTGCCGAACGCCTGTCAATCATGCTGCTGCTCGAACAACACCAATCAGGTACATATACACCACCTAGACTCACACAGACACACACACCGGATTTTAGGCCAATCAATAAATTTTGTTACCACCCGGCCTATGCCACTCCGGGCCAAATCCGGAAAGTTACGCATAATTCTATAGCATTCTTCTCCCGCCAATAGACACAATCGTTAATCAGCACATAAAAACGCCATTTTTCTGTATAGAACCAGAACCATCGATAGGCCCGCAGTCAGGCTTTCTCACGAAGTGCAATTTTTTGTTATGGCACTAAACGTCCAAACGCTAGTAGCTCAACGTCAACTTATTTTGAGACTAATTTCGGCCTCGTTAATCGTTAACTCACTCAATACGACCGAGATGTAATGGATGTTAACGGGTTTATTTTGTTCAGATTGATTGTTCTGGCTTGGCCAGTAACACCATCAAAGAACTAATGCTGGCACGCGACGAAATGGCCAGCATCACGCACATTTATCTCAATGCCAATCACCTGGACAATCTGTCTCACTTTCAACTGATGAACGTCTCATCGGTCCGTGCCGCCGAGATCCGTCAGAATGAGCTGCGCACGTTTGAAGTGGCCGAGCTGGAGCCGTTTACGGCGTTGAGAAAGTTGGATCTTGAATCGAATCAGATCAGTCAGATCCAATCAGGCCAAACGGCCAATGTGCTCGAAGTACTCAATCTAGCCAACAACAAAATTAACGCGATTGACGACAAGACCTTTGGCGGATTCGACAATTTACGCGTGCTTGATCTTAGGTGCAAAGGGTTGAACTTATTTTCTCTTGTTTGAGGAGCAATAGACTGATAAGGATGAACAACAAAATACATATACTCTAATTTTGCAAATACAATGCTCTGTTCATTAGAACCTAGGCTCCGTATTTTCTACATTGAAACAGAAAGCGACGGCGTCGAAGGTATTATCATACGTTGTGCATGAAATTGTATGTTACCATCTTGGTATATGTATAAATTTATACGTTCAACTCGAAACAAAAGCAACAATGAGCTGGACCGCATCATGTCGTCTACATTTGTGGCGACGCCCAAATTGGAGGTGTTACGCCTTGAAGAGAACCAGATCACTAGGAACGGGGGATGACGATATTAAAATAACAGATTATAAAGGATTAATACACTACCATCGTTGTCACCTTCTACCAGTCTTGATTCGGCCTCATTCGCCGGACTTGAGGAACTAATGGAGCTGGACTTGAGTGGTAATGAAATATCGACGCTACCTGACGGTGTCTTTGCGACATTGAGCCAGTTGCGACGGTTAACAATGCGACGAAATGAAATTTCGTTCGTTGGTTCTGCCAGTCTAGCTGGATTGAGCGGACTGCACTACTTGGATTTGACGTCCAACTGGATTGCGAGTGTCCATCCGGATGCGTTTGGCGATTTGCCGATCGGCTTTAAGGAATTTGGTTTGAACATATAATTGTCGACGTCACGTCCATGTGCCGTCGACAGGATTATCCGTAAGAAGAGAATAATTAGTAGTAAAACCATAACGTCAGAATCAGATCGAGTTGAACGACAACCCCTTGATGTGTGACTGTGAGCTGCGGCACTTGGTGTCGTGGATCACACACTGGCCATTTCGTGTCATCAATGCCAAGAATCTACGCTGCTCCTTCGTGCAAGGTACTACGTCATGCTACTAGCGAGAAGCCGGTCAAATATAGCGTGAAGCATGTTTACGCCAACAGTAACTGGTTTTAAATGTCTGAATTTCGACGCCCACTATTTTAGAAATAAGCACAGTGAGCGCACATTATTAGGTTAACGTTTTCAATACAACGCTATTTTTAGTGAAGGGTGATTTACTATATCAGGCATACACCGTAAAGAAAGCGACAGTCGCCACACTACTTTCTCAGCTGGAGTACTTAGCGCACTCGAGAAAAGCTCACTTTGAAGTAAAGATCATAAGGAGCAGTGTAATCTACCACTTAGTCTAAGTTTGTCATAAAAAAACGCGCTAGGACCACTGATCAGGTTTCTGAACACGTTTGGGTGACAAGTAAATAAACCTTTTTCGATTCATCTTCAGTGCACCTCTGAAACGAACCCATCTTTCCTCTCCCCCACCAAAACCGACCATATAGCACCTCCCGGATATGACGTCGTCGTAGTACCCTAGCCACTTTAAAACCTCTTCAGGGGCTCAATCACCGGTTTCAATCTTTTTGCTTCTACTTTTTTGACTCGAAAAAAAATGCCAAACTTTTTAATCAATTCGATTTATTAACCTGAAATTGTTTTAAAGGTGCCGCCGCCAAAAACGCTGGCAAACGACTGTTGGAATTGCAGTCACATGACCTATGTGACTGGTTTACCGAGCTCCGCGACATGATCTTGGTCCCAGTCGTCATCCTTATTATTATATCACTGGTGGTAGTGCTCGTCTGCGTGTTGCGCAGTCGCCGTCGTAAATCAGATGGCTCAATGGCCACAATGAGTAAGTCGCCCCTTATTATGACACCTTCTTATATCTTATTATTTCAGGTACCAATTACAAGTCCCAAGTCCAAGACTCCTTCTCCATCTCCTCGTCGCATCACGGTTCATCTGACTTTACGCAAGCGACAAACGTGCCAAAGTTCAACATTCATCTCCCCGCCTCCCTCCAACCGGCCACCTTCTCCCCGCCGCCACCCCTGCCACAGCAGCCTGTCGCTTCGACCACCGCCACACCGCCAAAAGATAAGCACGAGACACAGGGCGAAAAAATCACACGCCGTCACACCAGTGTTGGCCAGGAGAAGAAGAAGAGCCAAGCCAAGCGTTCGGCATCACAATACCAACAGAGACGCCGGGCAAGTTACCAACATCAGCAGCGGCGTCAACAGCGGCATGAGTCGACAAAGAAGAAGCACTATTCATCGACCGAATCAGACTCGGAGAGCTCGTACTCGGAGGATGGTCTCTGAACCTGTCTACCCCCTACATTGACCCTAGCCACCACCTTTTTTCTAGGCCATTTCGCATTCTCTCTCAAATGTAACGGCACACGTCCATTCGCTTTTTTCGTTCTCTAAAATTATAATTATTATTTGTATAAATTAGCCCGCCGCCGCCGGTCGAGAACTGACCACACACAAACCACTTAAAATGAAAGAACAAAAAAATCTGTACAAAAAGTTGTATATTTTGCCAATTGTAAAAAATGACTAAAGTTGAAGTAAACCATAAACCAAGGGGTTACAAGGGAGAGCACACCACCGCCAAGTTCAGCTTACACACACACATACAAACACCAAAGAAGAGTCTATTTCTTTCTGCTTCTGTTCAATAAAATTTTATACATAAAAATCAGGGTCGCCCAAAACTTGTTTTGATGCATTGCTTCGACGAAGAGCTGCGCGCCGGGCCGAATCAACCGATACCGCGTCTTACGAGTCAAGGACGTAGTTGCGACAGTTTAAAATATACAATCAGAGATTACTATCGATACTGCCCATCATCGTATAATAAACGAATGTCATCTCGTTATTACGGGCGATTAATTAAATATAAAAACAACCCCAGTTATATTGTATATAATATTATGTGAGTTGCGATAACGAAGTAGTCAATGAAAGTGGCTGGGCCTGGGTTCATCTCCAGCCAAATATTTGTGGCGTTCGCTGCTTGTGTAAACAGCCAAGAGATCCAAACAGCTCAATCCGATGATTTGCCAGCTCTGATCCGTGACGCGTGTATTTTTGACATTGTGGCTGGTTGAGATAAACACACTTTTTTTGTTCAATATTCAACCGCTTATATAACATCCATTTTTGAAAACTACATTTTGTCTTACAGGCGACTACGGCCTGTAAATGTACTTGATCGACCCACCCACATTTTTCACCATGTCGAACCGAGCATATAGTGCAGTTTACAAATATCTATTTGTTGTGTGAGTTTAATCGGCTTTTCGCGGCAGTTTGCACTACGCGCTATGCGATATACCTAAAGCCGAAATTCGCTGAAGAGCAGTACAACCCATCATCAGCCCAAGAAGGGGCCGTCGTACACAGCTGCGTGGGTAGAGTCACTTGGTTGCTTAAGTGTAGCATCAACACAGACTTTTGAAACATCAGCTGATTGCAAGGGGTGCGTGTATGCGTTTCATCAAATGTAACCGTTCAACCAAGAACACTTTATTCACAGTTAATATTCAGGGTAGTCCTCCCTGAAACGAACTGATCGTCTTGATGTCGAATTCGTCCTTGTCTCAACTTTGTTCAAATGTCGCAGCAAAACAGCTAAGCAGCCACACGCGAACACAACGGTGCCAACACTAAACCCGACGATTTCCTCTGTTGAGATCATTATTTTTACAATGATGGCTCTTCTTCGCGCGCTTTGGCTCGTAAAACCTCTGGAAATATAATAGCACAACATTGTGTCCATACTTGACTCACCTTCATAAGATGGTGGTGAATCGTCGACAGTTGAACTTAGGACGGGTAAGTCAATTGAGTTGTTGATAATATTGGCGGATTTACAGAATTTGGCGTAGAGCGTATAACCGATATAAACGGCAAGGACGGTAGAACCAATGCAAATGCAAATAATTGCTTCGGTGCCTGGCAGCGTATCAACCCCGAATATGATTAAAATGACGCTCGGCATCAAGAAGACCAGGAATACAAACGACTTTTGTGCGATTAACACGGCACGTGGCTCCATAACTTTAAAAAAGCAACGTTCTCTACATTATTGACACTATTCGTCAATGGCCTATCATCATGTTGGCAAACTTTGAGTTGAATAAATGTTCAACCAAACATAAACATCATCGTCGATATCGATAAGACCGAATGGTTGTATCCAATAGTTCGGTCTGACACTATTGTGGCCTATGTCTGCAAAAGAATGAAAAGAATAAGCGATGACCTTTTTTGTGTTTCTTCGATGGATTTCATAATTGGACGCCACAGAAAGACTTTTTATGAGCATGCAAAACGAGTGAGCGCTATGGCCGCATGAGTCAGTTATCGTAAAGTTACAAATAATAAGAGGGGGTCCATAGTGACTTAGCACATCATCATATATTCCCACCAAGTGTGCAAATTAAGAGAAATGTAATGCGGCCCGTTTAACCAACCAAGGCGAGTAGATAGGCTTGGGCTGAGATGCAATTTAAACAGTTTATGCGTTGTTGTTCAACTTGACCGATAAAAACCAAGCCAAGAACACAGTCTCCATATAAACTCCTGATAAAAGATGGTTGACATGAATTACCTTGTGCCACGTGGTCAATTTGTTCTGGTTGCCTTTTGTGTTATTCAAACACTACTGAACATTCATCTGTATCGTGGTAAACTCGCTACCGATCGTGACAATGAATTCATCGAGTATCAAAAAGCGCAAGCGTTCAAAAAATGTCGTCAATCACTAAAGAAGTGTCAAAAAGCGTCACCACCAAAATGCGAAACAGTCGCCGTTGATATCGACACGCGCCAATCCGAGTACAATGAGGAACCAATCGCACTGAGTGTTGTCAAACCACCAAATGTGTTTTCTCTCTCCGAGTTTGACTTTGAGACAATGGGAACACCATTTCCAACAATACCCGAGTGCACCTGCGATAAAGGCATGGCAGACTTGGATGCCGCGACAGGGATGAAGTTGAAGCATGTCGAGTATGTCACCAAATTCAAGGAGAGAACAGTCGCCCAGTCCCGAAAAAGACGCCACGAAGACTATATGAAACGGCGCGAGTGGTCACGGCCCGTAACAATTTATACAAATCCAAGTGTGCCGCTCAAGTATCCTGCATCGGGGCTACACTGTCAACCCCATGGTCATGTCGAGATGCCCATGTTGGTGACGCGTTTCTTCGGGACAATGAAAATTGTCATAGTCGCCAAATTTGGCGAGATTGCCGTCGGCGTTGACGGGACGCCACAGCAACGCATGGAGTTGGAAGGCGACTCAACATATATTAACAAGTTGTTGAAGAGTATTGTTTACAAAAACCAAATGTACGATTCTATCATGTATTTTGACATGGTCACCGTTTGGATACAGGGTTTCGAAGCCGTACAATTTCAAGTCACAGTTGAGAAGGAAAAGCTTGAAGTGTTGCAGGTCAGTCAAACGTCATTCGCCTCACTGTAACTAAATTTTGTTTGTTCAAGGCTGCCAATGTAAGCAACGAAGCGGGAAAAGTTAATGAGCTGGTGACTGTCATTATTAAAACATTTATCCGCTATCCATGCCTGATACGACTAGTTCAATCCATCCGACAGTTCTATCCCTTTGTTACTATCATTATTGCCGACGATAGGTTGTTTTGTAACAAGAGTTTAAAGTTATTTAACATTTTTTCTAGTCCGGACGATGCAGTACCGAGTGACAATGACGAGTTTAATGCGATTCGCGGCGATAAACATGTCAAGTACTTCAAACTTCCGGAAAAAACGGGTTGGAATGCCGGCCGAGCAGTTCTATTGTCACAAGTGACGACCGAGTACTTTATCACGTGTGACGATGATTTCATTTTCAACAAAGAAACACAGATTGAACGCTTTCTCGACATTATCGGCAAAACCGGCTTTGACATTGTTGGTGGTGGAGTGGGACAAAGCACGCTGAACTCGTGGCGAAAAATAGCGCGTTACGACATTCAACGTGGCAGCTCAGGCCACTGTGTGAGTCGACGTAATGGTTTCTATGGTACACTGACCAAGTACCCTGATTGTCACGTTGGCGATGTGATTGCTAATTTTTTCATTGCGCGAACTCTGACCGCTGGCTCGATTCGATTCGATCCGCTTTTCACGCAAATGGCACATCGCGAGTACTTTTTGGATGGGACAGGTCAACTTCGCATTGCTGTATGGTGAGTGAACATGTGTATGATTGTGCGGTTCCGAAGCCTATCATTAAGCCCGTCAATTTGGGCTGGTCACGATGCCCAGGGGTGCGAGGGACGTGAGGCAGAATATATGGCGAGTAGACGCCCACAGGGAAAGGAGTTTACCAAAATGATAAACGATATTGATATACTGTGGTACCAACGAAACTACCTCAAATGCGTGGTCGATCTTTAGGGTATATTTGTGCAATAAATTAAATAACATAAACGAGAACTCTTCTTCACTCACACGCGTCATCAGCATCAAGCTCAGCCTTTGTCTCATCAATGTACTGTTGCAGTAGATCAAAGTGACTACCGACAGGACATGATTGTGAGGAGGATTGTGTCTGTGGTTGTTCTTGACTCGATCCTGCTTGTTCTTCAGGCTGATGATCGATTACGTCAGCGTTGCTGCTTGTGCGATTGGATTCGAACTCGGCCTGCTCCACATTACCAAACGCTACCGACTTGCTCACCCGTGGATTGCTTTAATGTCACTGTTAGTGTTTTACAGCATTTTATTTTTTGAAGTTTGTTACATTTACATTACCTTGGATTGGGAAAATTCGACTTTATACTGGCTTCACTGGTTTTCACGCTGGTTGATCCTGCCGATGAGGCTTTTGAGTTGACCGTAGTTAACACCGACATCTCCGATACTTTTTCTCTAAGTGGCAAGGCCATCGCACGACTTTGACTCTCGGCAACTTCGATCGCTTCTGTATCAATCGGCACCAATGGGCCTAGCTTAGCCAGTTGTTCCTTTTCTTTCTTGCGTTTTTTCATTATGCGTTTGGCCTCATTTGACAGATCATCCTCGTCTGAGTCTGACTCAAGCGCAAATGTCGTCGTGCTACTGTAATCATAGAGTGGCGGCGGATCTGGTTGACCCTCATGATCCGACATTTGGTTAAACTATAGGACTAAACTACAGACAATTAGTTTATTTTTTACGGTTATGTTTATGTCAATCTAGAGAATAATGCTATCAATCCAGTCACGATACATGGCGACGTCGGTATTAACACCAGGTTTGTCGCCGCGGCCACATCCTTGACCCCACCAACTGACAATGCCGACCACTTGGTGACGGTTGTTGACGGCGGGGCCGCCCGTGTCGCCCTGACAAGCCCCCTTGTTCTGCTCGCCCGCACAAAACATACCACTGAGCAACGCTCCGTTGTAGTGGCCGGCCGAGTTACAGTCGACTTGGCTGACATACTTGGTGTCAACGCAATGCAGTTCGAAGGGGTAATTGCTGCCAATGGTGTGAATATTGCCCCAACCACACAAGTGTATTGCGTCTCCATCACTCATCCACTCGGTTGCCTGTGCTTTTGGCAGATTGATTGGCTTTACATAACGCGTCATTGAGAAGCCAGATTCAAACATGATTACGGCAATATCGTTCCACATTGTCTGGCTGTTGTACCGCTCATGTCTTTTAAACACCGACAAATTGAACTCCTGTCGCGTGTTAGACTCGTTTGCTGACAAATTGTGGGCACCGGCAACGGCAGTGACGAGATTCGGTTCGCTATAACAGTGTGCAGAGCTCAACCCGTAAAAATCTGTAATGATTGACGCGCCACAAAAGTGCCCACCGTGTCGTTGTAGACTTATGATGTGGGGCTCAGTGTGGGGCTGGGTGATGCGACCGCCAACAATGTAGGGTAATTTCATCTCTTTGTATTATCAGTTGAGTGTATCAACTTTTTGGTAAGTGTGAAACACATACACCACGTTCCCATAATCACAATATGTTTACACAACTTAACAATGTAATTGTGCGTCAAATTAAAACACGTTAAAAATATTACGTATAGCATTTTTTATAGTAAGTTTATAGCTGTGTGAAATTAAATGAGATGTTCGATTAAATCGGATCCTTTTTCCATCTTCCGATTCTCATCCGGTTCAGTGAGAGCCTCCAACTGGATACAGCATCCTGAATACTTAGGAAAGATTGATGCAAAAAATAGCATGCACACTTAGCTCACCAAAGTTATGAGTCATAAGTTATGACAAGGCAAAAATGTCATAAAAAACTTCGATATAGTTTCTAGCTTCAGTGAAGACGATTGTTGTCTTTTGTCGGCGTCTGGTGGTCGCCATTTGAGTGGAATAAAATAACTTTTAATCGAAATATGGTGAGTTTGTTAGATAATGGATCAATATGGTTGAACCATGAAGGTCGAATCGTATTCATAAGAAAAAAAGAAAGAGACCTCGAAGAGTGGCTGCGTGTATTATGATATCGATAACTTTTCTCACTTGTTTGCTAATCTATAATGAAATTGTAT